>MU870378.1:23900-36392 GCA_036418205.1 Ostertagia ostertagi | reverse complement strand
CTAAGTAAGTAATATGCCCACGTAATAGAAGAGTCATTTATGGAATAACGACATCCAGCGGAGGCCATTTTTTTGTACATACCTCCGCACCCCGACCGGCAAAGGACGAAGGCTTTGGCACGATCTGAAAAAGGGACTTCCATGATTTCATCTGCGATGCGATGTGAATTTCCATGTTCTCCAGTATTCTTCCCATACATTGGTTTATTAAGATTTTGAAGTAATGTGTACTTTTGGTAAAATTTGCGACCGGCTAGCCAGTACAGTCGATATCCGAAAGTTGGGGTGGGTGTGTCACCGGAAGTGACGTGCACTTGATAGAAGTGCGTGGATAAGCTGTTGCCAGCATGCTTTGCTGATAGCCAGCGATGTATGTTGGAAGCAGCTTATCCACATAGTTTCTATCAAGTGCACGTCACTTCCGGTGACACGCCCACCCCAACTCACCGATATCGAGTATATGTGAAATTTGTAATGAATCAAACCCTTACGAACTGAATTTATTCGTGGAAGAATTTTAAATCATTCTTCTAGCTCTTATGTATTATTTGTGAGCCATAAATATATTATAGCGAAGTTTGGAGGCTATTCCATTACAGACTAAGGACCTAGAAAGCTTTGAAAATTCGCATAGCATATTAGTTTGTTAGCCTACGTCGCAACAATTCCAACTTTCCAAGATTTGTTGAAGTGTGTGATTCCTTACATTATGTCCAACATTTTTTATAAGAAATTGAATAATTTCAAGTACCTATTTTACAAACGATGACACTTACTTGGCGGCTTGCTGAGCAGCGCCAAGTTGCTTGTGCTTAAATACTTGTAATGCTAACAGCAACACACAATAAAATGGTAAGCTCAAAGCATAACTAGAAGGGGAAGGTCGTCTGTAGTAAGCTCTACGGTGGGTAGTAGAAATATGCTGCTACAGTGGTAATGAAACATTTGATGGTGGCGACATGGTGGGTATTATAATCCCATCTGGAGTCCGTCTCTATAAAAGTCAAGAAGAAGTAAAGAGAATTCGAAATCGTTAACTACAATTCAGTTCTATCGAGCATGACGAAACGACTTCTCTCAAGAGCTCTACTAGTCACGAACATGAAATCGATTTTTTGGCGCTAGAGTCAAAAATGGATTTCATGCTCGTGACCGCAGCACCCTCGATAACGGGCACAGGAGAAGTTGGCATCATTTGGCGTCAGATGGCGCCCTGACTGCTGAAGCTCACCAAATTCGCTGTGAACATGCACGTATGTAAAAGTTATTAGAGGCTCTGATTACAATATGACATTCGTTTTTGTCGTTCGCTCTTCGCGCCTCTTTTCACTCGTCTACGCCCTCTCGCTTGTGGATCACAATCAGGACTAGGCGTTTTTGACGAAGTGGAGAGCTCCACGTGAGTAAGCCACTCACCTTGTGATCTCACACAGTTCAACTGTTCTCACACGGTGCACGGTTTACCTCACCCACTTTGGCACAATCACTTTTTGTAGCCTTCTGTCTTGAGCAGAAGTGAAATCGTCTGAGGATGTGACGTTATCAGTGCGACCCCTACCTCAAAAAAATCGAGTACGATCCACCTAATTTGGCATCTCTGTCGAGACGCATTTTGGTCTTTTTTATACACCAGATTAGTCCCCCGTCAACCGCCGGGACCTTCCTTTCCTGCGCAAGCTTTCTATCCTCCGCTATGGTCCCTTCCTCCTGTGACACCAACACCTCGTGGAAGTGACGCGTATGCAACACAATGGTGTTTCAAACAGTAGAAGGGACACAATCATGATATGACGGTAGATTTTTCGCTTCCCTTCCTCATCCTCCCTTCCTCTCTCCACTGCCCTCCAGCTGCCACTGCAGCACCATGTGGAATGAACGGAAGTGTGCTAAGCAGGTGTTTATATAGCCCTAAGAGTGTTATCACAACTATCCTGCTACAAAACATTGATATCTCAAATCCTGTAAGCTACCCGATTTGTTAGCGGTTTGTTTATCCCATGAGCTTCCTTCTCACTCACTTCATTTTGCGGACGGACACACATACATACACACACACACACACAGATACACAAACCGACACACAAAGTTAGCGCTTTATAAAATAGAAGGATCGCGTGATAACGTGGCCGTCCAGGCCAGTCAGGCCTTTTATCTTCCAGAAATATTGAATGGCACTGGGAGACTGGAAGCTTAGTCGGCCTGGGAAGACGTATAAGAATCTTGTGCGATCATGGTCTCCGCTGGATGTCGTTATTCCATAAATGACTCTTCTATAATATTACGTGGGCATATAAAATGGTATTATAGCGTGACTCACCGGAACGTGGCCGACAAAGAGCGATTGTTTCAAGAGGAGGCAGTAGTGAGCCGGTCAACCCGAAATGATCGAATGAATCTGACAATGCTCGCATTTAAGTTATACAGTTTTAAATCACATTAGTATGATAACGTCTCTGTAATCACTTCATTAACTTATTTTTGTTTGAATAAATTTGTTTAGAGTTTTGCTTAGTCTTGGAACAAGCTCATGACCGCATATAAGGAGAGCGGACGCAAGTTACTAAAACCGCACGCACCCGCTAAATATCTACGAGTTATTTTTCCGTAGGGCAGCATTGTTCGACACATGCGCGATCATGGAACACCTGAGCAATTGCGGATTTACGAAATGGTAAGGTCACTTGTCTGTTCTTTTGTTGCACTGACAAGTTGCTTTGAACTATTGGAGGCATTTCAATGTGAGCAAGAACATCGGATTTAGTATCATATGAATGTTGACCAGGATGCGGAAACAGCCACTCTCGTCGCCTGATCCAATTTCCAGGAATTTCACTACCGCTTCTGCAGAAATTGGAACCGCTCTCTTTACGTGGTGGAATAACGAACGAACCGAACATCAACCAAGACTAAAAGTCGTAGAGCACATAAAATGATTAAATTGCAAAATGTCGCAGCTTGGGTCCCACCAAAATACGGTCAGGAAGGCAAGAGGGCAAAGAAAAGAGTGTGTGGCGCACTTAAAGCAGAAAATGTTGGCGCCGCAAACACCAAACTCAAAGTATTGAATGAAATGTGCTCGAAATTAACTCTGCGTATTGGACCAAACTTAAGCACATGAAAGTGCAATGACAGGGAAGAACCTGAATTAAAGGAATCTTCCACGGACCATGGACCAGTGGGCGGGACCGGAAGTGGTTTTGCGACGAAATGCATGGTAGGTACGGATCCACGTTCATGGGAAGGTTTGAAGTGAATCCTGTTCACGTTCGTGCGTTCGACACGTGGATCCGTACCTACCATGCATTTCGTCACAAAAACTTCCGGTCCCGCCCACTGGTCCATGGTCCGTGGAAGATTCCTTTAAAAAAACTAGCAATGGAAAAATGTTTTGACCCCCGATTTTCCACGAAAGTTAGCCACATGTCGAATAGCAAACTCTCACTCTCTTCCAGAAATCTCATCGATCTGGCGATGGCGATTCCACAAGAGCACTTTCGAGCGATCATCTTCAATGAATGGCGCTGCGGCACAGGAGCAGTGGAAACCGTCAACATTATCAGCATCGCATTGGGAAGGGACACCACTTCCATCATCAGTGCCAAGCTCTGGTTCGCAGGCTTCGAAGGAGGAGACACGGCTTTCAAAGACAAGACAAGGTTGGGAAGCCCCAAAGGTGGAAGACTCCACCGTTCTCGGCGCTGTCGAAGAGGATCCGGAGGTTAGCACCCGCAGCCTTGTGATAAGACTCGGGTGCACCCATCCCACAGTCCTCGGTCCCCTCCACGCCCTCGCCACAGGAAAGTGCCTGACTCGATGGATCCCTCATGTCTTGACCGATAGCACGCGGTTCAGGCGGGTACCCATTTGTCAGTTTCTCCTTCTTTGCCCGCACCGAAAGGAGTTTTTGGAAGGCATGATTACGAGAGATGAGAGTTGGGTCCTCTACGATTCTAACAAGCACAGTGCCGTGTGGCTCCCTCGAAGAGAGGGCCTGCCGACACAAGCAAAATCGGACCTTCACCCCAAAAGCTGTCTTCTTTGCTACCTCTGGGATTCGTGAGGAATGCTGTATTATGAGATGCTCCCGCAAAGACATACCGCTACCGGCAGCATTTACGCCAGTCAGCTCCAGAAACTAGCGGACGCTGTTCAAGAAAAACGACCGAGACGAACTTCTGTCCACCTACTCCACGATGACGCCAGGCCCCACATAGCTAAAGAGACCCGTGCAAAATTGGAAGAGCTGATCTGGGACGCGGTTCCCCACCCACCCTATTCCCCTGACATTGCCCTCTCTGATTATCACTTATTTCATCCCCTTAAGGCATTCCTAGCGAAGAAAAAATTCACCAAAGTTGAAGACGTTGGAAGAGCGGTCAGCGATTTCTTTGACTCTCAGTCTGCTCAGTTCTGGGAGAAGGGGGTCGCTGACCTGCCCATTAGGTGGGACTCTGTAGTGAGTAACAATGGTGATTATATTGTTGAGTAGATTCCATTGTACGCGGAATAAAAAAGTAAAGCACAAAAAAGTGTCAAACGGCTCAGGACTTTCTTACCATCCTAATACCCTAATTCCGATAGGTAAGCCTGCCCTGATATCACGTAAAAACGCCTTTGTTCCAGTGTAACGTTGTACGCCTTACAAGGGAGGTCGTTCAGGGTGTGCCAAGCTTTTTCAAAATGGTTTCTTGCATGACATTGGGGCACATGCGGGAACCACAGAACCATGGTTCATTTTTCCTGAACGGCCCTCTGAATACCAGAAAAGGGGGTCCCTAGTTCGATTCCTCGTGGTGACAAATTTTTGCATTTCGAGTTGACGTTTCAAAATTCGCGCAAAATGGAGTTAGCATGAATAATTAGTACCATTCATGATTAGGACCGTCAGTAACCCTTACAAATAGACTTTGATTGAAAAACTGGTGAAAAAGGTGTGACTAGGGACCCCCTTTTCTGGTATTCAGAGGGCCGTTCAGGAAAAATTAACCATGGTTCTGTGGTTCCCGCATGTGCCCCTATATCATGCAAAAGACCGTTTTGAAAAAGCTTGGCACACCCTGAAAGACCTTCCTTGTTAGAGGCTACTGTAAATTTGCCTATAGAGGTAATTCGATGCCTGATTACGAAAATGACTTTCATTTTTAGCGGTGGCGCCATCTGGCGCCAGTTGGCGTCACCTTGTCACGACACCTGTTTTCACCAAATTTGGTGTAAACTTCCGTATAGGGGTTATTTGTCCTGATTACGAATATGACATTCATTCTCGGCGCTGGCGCTATTTGGCGCCTATTTTCTGCTCGTCTGCGCTCTCCAACCGAGAAATATGCGTTGAACAACGTTAATGCCAAAAACGAATGTCATATTCGTAATCAGGGCCCAAATAACCCCTATACAGAAGTTTACACCGATTTTGGTGAAAACAAGGGTCGTGACAAGGTGACGCCAACTGGCGCCAGATGGCGCCACCGCTAAAAACGAATGTCGTTTTCGATCAGCATATCGAATTACCCCTATGGGCATGTTACGGTTGACTCTAGATGTACTCAAGTGCACTGCACCAGCGGAGGTGTTTCTACGTGATATCGGCGCGGGCTAATCTACCGGTAATTGGAGATTTTCCCGGCATACATCGATCAGTGAGCAGTACCTTACCAAATCCAATCAACATTCTTGTCTCCACGGAAGGCAGAAATGTTCTAGAAATGTTACGAAGAGGTACGAGCGTTCAAGCTCAAATTCATACCTGAATGCTTTTCCATTTTCCTATGGGGAACTTCTTTTTATAAAGTGTATAGAGCAGAAAAACACGCGATTGCTATATTAACTAGTCTTATACCAGCTCAAAACCGTTTCAGATCAGCGGTCGGCCAGAACAAATCAAATCAAGAGGAAAAAAATTATAGAGCCTTTCCGGCGGCTTACAACTGGAATCTTCAGGAGTGTTTGAGTGCACATCATTGGTCATTCCCCTCAGAGGAGGTAGGTGTCAGTTCGTCTAATTTTCCTAGACCTCACATTTCGATGTCCTAAAACATAGTTTTCGCAACGAATGTAAAAGAGAACACACGATTGTAAAGAGCAGTGAATCTCTGTAGAAGCTTATTGAGACGCCATAAAACAAGTGTTGTAAGGAAAAAAATTTCTGTTAACACAGCACTGCTTATGTGACCACCTGACCAGACGCTGAATGTTGTCATTATTGGATGATGAATCGTTGTTTGCAGTCCGTGTTCGAGCAAATGAGACTCGTGCTCTTTTCCGAGTTTCAGCAAGTTGCATTCACCTTGCGGTGGCCATCATTTTTGATTCTGAAGCGCATTGTGTAGACTAGACATTTTGTGGTGCCCTGGAAGGGACAGCTCTTAATAAAATTGGCTTGGTTCTTGCACACAAGAGCGAAAGCTGGGGTACTAGCGTCAATGGCTAGAAATGGAGCAATGGGAGGCGTTTAGCGCCGGCTTAAGCCGTTCGGACACAGTGAGCACCGGAATCGAGCGGAACCTACGTTGTTCCTGCCGCAGTCACGTACAATGCGCAACGCATTGACGCTTATATATATTTATTACATGAGGATCCCCTCATGTGGAGTGAAAAAAAAGTATATAAAAAAAGGCGAACAAACAGCACCACGAAACTCACAACTTCAATCGCAAGAATAACCGCAAAAAAAACTACAACAACAGCAATTAGGGCAGGCTCTACGGAACCAAGTACTTGTCTATGATGTTCTTGAAGGAGTCGACACCAATAGGGAAAGCCTGATGCTCTTTGTCTTCTTCACAACTCCCTCGATTTTCTTGAACGCGTATGTCAAATTTGGCGCGTTCTGCAAGAACCACTCCAATGTGTTTGGCGAGCCGCGCATTTGCCAGCTCAAGCAAAGTTAAGTGGCGGAGGGGGAATGTTTCTTCTTCCTATGGCTTGTAAAAGTCAAATAGCCCTGCCAGCCATGATCAATGTCCAAGCATACAGAGCTGTTTGCTATTTTCCTTGTGGCCGCAGTGCTCCTCTGCGTATTTTCAATCAGAAAGGGATGGGCGGCCTCCTTTGTAATGCATCAGGCTCAGAAGCCCACATACAGAAAAATATTTCAGAAAATATTTCAGACGAGCGATTTTCTAGGGTAGTAAGTTATGGGTTATTTTTTTCGATATTGTTAGGCAAATGTCGGACTGGCCGACTGAAGGGTCCCTCCCATGCTGCTGTAAGAAGTGCTGTACAGGTCGCCGCGACATAGCGTCTAAACGTCTAACAGGCTCTAGGACTTAAGCCGTTTGGACACGGTGAGCACCCGATCTGAGCGTGCACTATGATGTTTCCGCTGTAGTCATGCACAATGCGCGACGCATTGACGCGCTGAAGCGTGTGCTGTGGGCCTTCAGCGAAGCGCAGAAGGTGAGCTGCGACACTTGTCCATTTTTGGACTGCTGCCCTGGAGAGCCGAGGTAGCCTCATTGATCACATATCCATACGACTGTTACCCCGAAACAAGATTATAAGTTAAGGAACATAGGATGTATACCGTAACCCACGTTTGCGTCAGAGCGCGGTTGCAGGCTTTCCAGTGCACAATGCCAGCACTAGTGTGAGAGCGGTCAACGACGCCGCCCCTGCTGTTCGGGGCAGCGAACCCAAAAATGGAGCGACGTCGCAGCGTTCGCCTCGCCGCTTGCGCGACGAAGCCGAACACCGTCGCAGCGTTGGCCTCGCCGCTTGCGCGACGAAGCCGAACACCGTCGCAGCGTCCGCTCGCGCGCCGCGCGCGCGAGCATAGGGAGGTAATCCCCGGGGTGCCGCCTCATCCGACGTGGGCGACAAGCCGCTTGCGTTGTGTCCTCCACCTTCTACATAAACGGCGCTTAGTACTCTGCGCGGGCCTGCTCGACGCATTCTCTCTTCGTTGAGAGGGTGCAGAGAAGACGAGAAAATCGATGACACGTGAGAATGCGCGCCCCAGTGCAACGTCGAGAAGGTTACGGTATACACCCTATGTTCCTGAACTTATAATCTTGTTTACCCCGAAAAGCCAGTCTTTCATACCAAATCAGTCAATACGATTTCGATATAATCGCTTTATCTGAGACCTGGCTCACGGGGGACGTCGACTGGTTGGCTGCCTTTGGGAGCCGTTGGTCGCAGTACGAGGTGGTCACCTGTGACCGCACTTCCCAAAAAGGCGGGGGTGTTGCAAATATTGTCAAAAGAAACCTTTGTCCATTGCTTGTTTTTCGAGAATCATGTCAAAAGTCGTATGAGATTCTGTGCTTAGATCTTGTAGCACGTAACGTTCCTTTTCGCTTCGTTACTGTTTACAGGGCCCCTTCTTCAACAGTTGCCAATACAAATCAGCTTTTCAAAGCAATTAGTGACCTCATTGCTGTTGATCGCTATTGTATTATCACGGGGGACTTCAATCTGGCAGATATTGACTGGTCAAACCTCTCGAAGACCAGTAAATGCACCGCCATTTCCAAGTCATTTACCGACCTATGCAGAACCCACTTACTCACCCAACATGTTAAAAGTCCCACATTGGGTAACAATACTCTTGACCTGGTCTTAAGCAATAACGATGACCTGATTTACAGCTTGGCAGTCACTGCCCCGCTTGGCACAAGCGACCACAATAGTCTTGTTTTCAATCTGAATCTTTTCGTAGATAAGGAATTACTAGTTAGAAAAAGAAATTTCAAAATGCCAACTATAACGCCATCTTGAGATACCTTGCCGATATTGACTGGTATGGCTCTTTTAATTCTACTCGCTCAGTTAATGATATGTATGAGCTTTTCGTTGCCATTCTACATGATTGTGTAGCTAGGTTTGTTCCTCTAACCTGGGTCCCTCTGTCCCGTTCGCATTTGCCGGCCTATCTATGCCGTCTACACCGTAAGAGGGCTGAGGCCTGGGTTGCTGCCACATTGAGTGATAAACCAGAGCTCTGGTGTGCATTTCGAAGGATTAATGTTGTGTTCGAACGTAAACTTTGGAAGTACAACAACTCTGTTGAGAAAAAAGTCATCGAGTCTAATGATAAAAATGCATTTTACAAATTGGTCAATTCAAGACTTCGTCGTAAGCCCACGCTGGGATGTTTGAGAGACGATGATGGCACGATATTCTCTAGTGATCAAGATCGAGCTGAGATCCTAGCCAATACATTTGAAAAGTCCTTTGTGCCTTACAGCACTGAGGCTCCCACCGATCTTTCGGATCTCGCAAGGTTCCCAGTAATGTCTGACTCATTATGGTTCCGGACTGAAGAGATTTTATCTCTCTTGTTGCATTGGCCAGCGTCTTATTCTTTAACGCCCGATGAAATTCCCTTAGGATTTATCAAGAATATAGCCGTTGCTATTGCGGGCCCACTTCAGTATATTTTCAATTTGAGCCTCATGAGAACCGAGGTTCCTGATAGATGGAGAATGGCTTACGTGACACCGATCCCAAAAAAAGCGCCTTATGATTGTCCTGGTAATTACCGCCCCATTAGCATCACTTCCATTTTTGCACGCACATTCGAGAAGATTTTAAAGAATAGGATTGAGGTCCATATCAGGGAACACTCGATACTTTCGCCTCTACAACACGGCTTTCAAAAAGGGAAGTCCACGACGACGGCCATGCTTCAGTCCCTTAATGACTGGACCATTTATTTAGATGATGGAGCCTGCGTAGATGTTGTCTACTTAGATTTTTCAAAAGCGTTTGACAGAGTGGATCATCAAAAGCTACTTACTAAGCTTTCTCTGATAGGAGTGCACTCCCGCATCGTTAGCTGGATCCACGCCTTCTTGAGCAATCGCAGGTTTATGGTTAGAGTCAACTGCACTTTATCCTCTCCACGTCAGGCCCCTAGTGGGGTTCCCCAGGGCGGTGTTTTGTCCCCCTTATTGTTTAACATCTTCACATACGAGCTGCCATACCTCATTACCGGTTGTGGTGTCCAATGTGTTGCTTTTGCTGACGATGTCAAACTATACTGTGCGATAAGATCTGATGACGACCGCTTTCGCCTTCAAAAATCCATTGATGAAGTGAGTAATTGGTCTACCAAATGGGCTCTCCCCTTATCCAGTGAGAAAACTACTGTGTTGCACCTTGGTTCTAGGAACAAACAATTCCAATATACACTCCAGGACACCCCCATCAGGAAGGTCGAACAGCAGAAAGATCTAGGTTTCCTTATAACGAGAAGTCTCTCTTTTGATGCTCACTGCGAATATATTGCCAAGAAGGCCACCACTGTAGTGTATAAACTGTTTCGTGTTCTTACAACCAAGAATAGCGCAATGCTCCTTCGCGCTTTCAAGACATATGTTAGGCCCGTATTGGAGTATGGCACCCCTGTTTTCAATCCGCATAAGGTGAAGGTCATTTCAATGCTTGAGAGGGTGCAAAATTCCTTCACACGCAAACTGATGATCAGAGTCCTAGGTTTCCTGTACGACGGGATACCGCCCAGCGCTGAGCGGAATAAAAATCTGCAGTTGCACTCTCTCTGCTATAGGAGGAGGAAACTTGACCTCATACTATTCCATAAGATTCTCAATGGCAAGTCCGGTCTCAATCCTGACCAGTTCTGCGTCCTGCGGCAAACGGTTACCAGGGGTGGCCCCATGAAACGTCTAATTCCACGAGCTAGGCACAATTTGAGATTTCGTTTTTTTATACTTAGAGCTGGGACAGACTACTTCAAACTGAATAGAATTAAAGCTTTCCCTAATTGTTCGCTATCTTCACAGCTTTCTGCAAAACATCTCCTCTGAAAATGGAAAATGTCACATAATAGGCCCACTATGCCTGCTGAGAACTGTTCAAAGATTCCACTTGATATACAGAGGATGGGATATTGAGAGCAGAGGGAACACGTAAAGCCAGTAAGCGCTTAAAAACGAAATGAAGATCTAAGAATTCGGAAAATAACATTCATCTAATCTCACAATGTAGTGGATGAGATTGAGTACGTGGCGCATTCTGGGGTAAGTTTTGAGGCCCTTCTTTGTGTGTAGCGGTTAGCCCGCATAAGCGGGATTATATACACATCACATGCGAGCAACTACTTTTTGAGATGAAATCGAGTGCATGGCGCATTCCGAAATCAAGCTTTCTGAAAATATTTTAGCACCATCTTGTAGCGCTTGAAGAGCTGAGTTCAACGGTGTTTTCCGTTTCTGGAATACTTCACTCTGACCCGAGTTATAACGAATTCACGAAATTAACGAGGATTCGCGTTATTCGCGTGAATTTTCGATTTCAAACGGCGAGTACTGTACCTCGATTCTACAGTCCTTCCTGCTTTAACCTACGCCTCAGAGACTTGGACTCTGCGCAGGCAGGACGAGCATGCGGTCAGCGTTATCCAACGCGCTGTCGAGAGGACGATGCTAGGAGTAACCCTATACACGCAAGTGCAGAGGGGAATCCGGAGTTGAACTACGCCAACGATCGAAGATCAGGGACGCTGCCGTTTTCGCCAAGGAATCGAAGATAAGGTGGGCCGGACACGTCATGCGATTTTGCGATGACCGTTGGACCAGAGCGGTTACCGACTGGATCCCTCGGGACGTCAAACGAACACCTGGACGACCGCCGGCCCGATGGTCAGACTTCTTCACGAAAGCTCTGAACGAAAGGAATGAAGGACTTCGTGTCCCTCGAGCGAGGAGGATCCACTGGACCACTCTAGCGTGCGACAGGGACGAATGGAGACGTTGCCCAGTACTGTGGCACTTATTTGTCCACGTTGGTTTCTACAGGATGATTGCATTACATCTCCATACCTACGCAATTAATACCATGGCGTTTTTGTCTCGAAACGATTATTGCTACACTAGCAGCATCTAGTCAAATCGGTCAAAGACAAATTGTAATCATATTAAGTCTCAACATGATGTCTCTATTGGTAAATCGCTCAAAGAGCACAACGTTGTCGTGTTTATAACGTTACCACAATCAAAGTTAGCGAGCCCATAAAAATCAATAGTAACATGTCACAGAGTCGAACCTGGGAATTAAAGCACCGGTGGAGCAATTAAATTTTGATGAAAATTTTAACACCTTAACTATCACTTTTGAACGATACCAAGGCTGAGATAGAGAACGTTCTAACGAGTTCCGTACAGTGGATTGAGAAACGAAACGGCAACACATCAACCACAGTGCCCCGAGATCCCTTGTCTGAGCGGCGGGCTGGCGCCCGTAGGTAAGTGTTGGCGTGTTACTTGTACTTACACACACGGCTCTCCTTATTTCATCCGCGAGCACCAGCAACAAACCATTCGTTTCGTTCTTTCGCAATCGCCATCCATGGTTATTGTAGAAGTCGGCGGAGACGGCGATCTGAAGCATCGTTCAGCTGCATTCGCAGCTGCTTTATGTGGTTGACGAGTGCATCTCCCCATCTCGCAGCAGGTCTCCCTTTGGACCTCGAAAATCCTACGGGAGCCCACTCTACCGTTCTTCTTGTCCACCTGTCATCTGCTCTCCTCA
>MU870377.1:10029-30402 GCA_036418205.1 Ostertagia ostertagi | reverse complement strand
AATCTTGTCTGTGGTACTTTCTTTTATACTGTTCCGCTGACCTTCCTCTTTCTTGTGGAATTCGATCACGACCGAGCCTTCACTCAGTTCACAATTCCAATTGACTATCAAATGCGTGGAGTGTTTCATAAACTGGATGGAGAAAACTCCAAAGTGAGCACCTTTGCTCATATCCTAATTTTAGGCTGCTGAACAACGTATGTAAGTATTGTATGAGCCCTGCACACTCTTACGTGAAGCTTAGGTTGCGAACATTGTTTGCCTTGTTGAAAATTTTTTAGTTCCGAGGAATCCTACTGTGGAATGCAGTGCGATTCAGAATTATGAGCTCCTCCTCCAATTTGCATTTTCAGAATAAGCAGCCTACCTTCACCAATCCTTCCAGAGGTGCCGCCGTTCATGAAAGTTCTTGCGGCAAAATATTCCTTAGTTGTCCCTCATAAGCAGAAGCAGGCCCTCCTTCACTGCCTTCACCGTCTTCAGAATATGACGTCATCTGCCGTCACCGTCGAGCTCAACGAGGCTTACCGTAATCGCTCCCTGAAGCTGCTACATAATTTCTTCCGAATGAATGTGAATAGCTTCCAGAGACAGTAGCTCTAACGTGTGCAAGATCCGTTGCTACCAGCATTTCGGATAACGTCGTCATGGTCCATGATCAAATGAGGAAATCGTTGAGCTTGATTGATCGTGGACCTTTCATTGAACCGTGCACCATTTTGCTGTGAAAAATTCTTCTTACTCTGGTTAGAAGGCTACTATGAAGTTGTTTTTTATGAACTGGACGATGCTATACAATTTCTAAGATGGGATCATTCTGTCTGTGTTTAGCAAAGCGTACTTATTGCGTTGAAAATTTGGAGAGATTCGACTTTTCCATTGCCCACCCTCCTCGTAATTCGAAATTGTGTTAATGATACTTATAGGAACCTTTTGAATCCTCTTAAAAATTGTTCATTTTCTCATGCAAAGTTTATACTTGGGATGGTAAGAAAGTCCTGAGCCGATTTTTCGAAAGCTCCAGAACTTTCGCTTATTGATCGATACCTAGAATCTGCTACGTGATAGATTATCGCTGTCGATCATACTTCTCCGCAGTAGGTATATATTGCCGGGTTGCCTTCTTTAACTTTAATCATGATGTCGATTCCACAAGAGCACTTTCGAGCGATCATCTTCAATGAATGGCGCTGCGGCACAGGAGCAGTGGAAACCGTCAACATTATCAGCATCGCATTGGGAAGGGACACCACTTCCATCATCAGTGCCAAGCTCTGGTTCGCAGGCTTCGAAGGAGGAGACACGGCTTCCGAAACAAGACAAGGTTGGGAAGCCCCCAAACAGTGGAAGACTCCACCGTTCTCGGCGCTGTCGAAGAGGATCCGGAGGTTAGCACCCGCAGCCTTGTGATAAGACTCGGGTGCACCCATCCCACAGTCCTCGGTCCCCTCCACGCCCTCGCCACAGGAAAGTGCCGACTCGATGGATCCCTCATGTCTTGACCGATAGCACGCGGTTCAGGCGGGTACCCATTTGTCAGTTTCTCCTTCTTTGTCCGCACCGAAAGGAGTTTTTGGAAGGCATGATTACGAGAGATGAGAGTTGGGTCCTCTACGATTCTAACAAGCACAGTGCCGTGTGGCTCCCTCGAGGAGAAGACCCGCCGACACAAGCAAAATCGGACCTTCACCCCAAAAGCTGTCTTCTTTGCTACCTCTGGGATTCGTGAGGAATGTTGTATTATGAGATGCTCCCGCAAGACATACCGCTACCGGCAGCATTTACGCCAGTCAGCTCCAGAAACTAGCGGACGCTGTTCCAGAAATGACGCCAGACGCCACATAGCTAAAGAGACCCGTGCAAAATTGGAAGAGCTGATCTGGGACGCGGTTCCCCACCCATCCTATTTCCCTGACATTGCCCTCTCTGATTATCACTTATTTCATCCCCTTAAGGCATTCCTAGCGAAGAAAAAATTCACCAAAGTTGAAGACGTTGAAAGAGCGGTCAGCGATTTCTTTGACTCTCAGTCTGCTCAGTTCTGGGAGAAGGGGGTCGCTGACCTGCCCATTAGGTGGGACTCTGTAGTGAGTAACAATGGTGATTATATTGTTTAGTAAATTCCATTGTACGCGGAATAAAAAAGTAAAGCAAAAGTGTCAAACGGCTCAGGACTTTCTTACCATCCTAATACTTATGAAATAGTACGAAACTCAAGATCACAATATAAAGCTCAGCCAACAAATACTGCCACCAAAATCCGAATATGGGATTATTAGGGCAAGGGGAATCGCTGGTAATGCTAAAAAGTTTCCCAGCTACTATTTATCCAGAAATTGCGAAACTTGAGGATGAGGTTATAGTTATAAAACGCACTTTACTGGGCTCTCGTCTATCTCATATTCGTCGTTAGTTTTTTTTTCAAGAAAGAACACCATTCGTTGCTCGCTGCTTCTACCGGCGACAACACTGCTGAACCCGTTTAAGGTGCAGCCCTAAACGATCTCAAAACAACAGCGGGGTGGAAAGTGACGCAACTCGATACTCCCCGCGAAGCGAAGTGTTGTTTTCTCCACACTCCGGAAAAGGAGCGTCTAGCGACACTGTTCTATGTACTCTCCAAAGTGCTGTTTCGGTCCATGTTTTAGCCCCGATAGACAATCGTCATTGATAATCTGTTGGCATTCCTTAAATCGCGTTAATATTAGGTCCAGAGCCGCATTTTTCGCGTGCCGTCTTCCTTGTAGCAGTGCACAGATGGAAAGGCTTAACGAAGAAATAAAATTTGTTTGCTCTTTCTTAATCCTGCTAGTAACTCTTTTGACGCCTTCCATCAAGAGGCTCAAATGACGCGCGTCATTTGACGGAGGAGGTGGGCTTAATGATCATGTAGCAATAGACGCAGAACGCCTGTGAGAGCAATTGTTCACCTCCCATCATCATAAGCCTCGAAGAATTGTCCAAATTCAAATGACAGTTTACGATGCGCGCCCACGTCAGTTCACTCCTTTGATGAGCCTTCCGCAGCTTCCATTGACTTTTTGAGTTTCTCCCAAAAATTGGTGCCTGTCCAATAGCCCGTCCCCCGCCCCCAGAAGGACGGTAGGTCTCGGATGTCCCACAAGAGATGTGTCCGGAAATCAGGTCCTTTGCCCGTCCTAAAGGCTGTCACGCACGTCAGATACATTCTGCCTCTTTCCCTGTGCCAGTTCAAAGGAAACACTTTGAGGTCAGGTTTTTCAGCATGCCAAGCTTTTTGAAAACGGTCTTTTGCATGATATAGGGGCACATGCGGGAACCACAGAACCATGGTTCATTTTTTCCTGAACGGCCCTCTGAATACCAGAAAAGGGGGTCCCTAGTTCGATTCCTCTTGGTGACATTAAACTTAGTATAATGTTTATGATATACCGAAGTTATTACGCTTAAGAAGACTCCTGGTCGACGAAACTGGTGATAAAAAGGTGTGACACCAAAACGGCCCCACTGTGTGTCACACCTTTTTCACCAGTTTTTCAATCAAAGTCTTTTTGTAAGGGTTACTGACGGTCCTAATCATGAATATGGTACTAATTATTCATGCTAACTCCATTTTGCGCGAATTTTGGAACGTCAACTCGAAATGCAAAAATTTGTCACCACGAGGAATCGAACTAGGGACCCCCTTTTCTGGTATTCAGAGGGCCGTTCAGGAAAAATGAACATGGTTCTGTGGTTCCCGCATCTGCCCCTATATCATGCAAAAGACCGTTTTCAAAAAGCTTGGCACGCCCTGAAAGACCTTCCTGGTTAGTCGCTTTCGAGGCACAAATGTCTGAACCGGCTTGATAGTATATAGAGAAGCCTGCCCCAGGTCAATCCTATGTTGCGACAAGTACCAACGGGGGGAGGGGGAGTCGTGTTTCTTTTTAGGGGAGTCGTATTTAATGTAATCTTAGAATTCATGGGTGAGTTTAGGGCGCGTAGTGGGAAGGAGCGGGAAAATTTTTTGCTGCCCTTTCATTGTATGTATATATCCCCCCGCGTCGACGGCGTTTCGGGAGAAACGTGAGTTGTACATTATGATGTTGTTCGACTGGTCTCAGAATTATTGGCTGTATTAAAGCTAGCGTATGGTCGAGAAGTGGGAAGGGGGGGGGGTCAGATTGGAAGGAGTGGTCGTAAAAATTTTTGAAAATAGAACCGACCCTGTCTCTTTTCCCTTCCTTTCTCACTTGAATCTCAGAGAACGACTCCCCGGGTGGGTCGTGGTTTCGGTTGTAGGCCGATTTCAAAATTTGCAAATCTGTTGCTTCGCTAGTAACTAGTCCGCAGAGTCGCTAGTAGCGAATCGCTGGATTCGCAAAGTCTGGCACAAGCCATATGCTCTGTACGTAGTGCACCCTACATGCGTAGAAATCGTCAGTGAGATTTGCAATGCCTGCCTTTAGGTCTGGTACAACTTATTATATATTTATCGGTTCTATTCGTTAACGAATACCTACTGCTTCCTTATTGTTTCGTCCTGTTTTGCTGTTTTCTATTTTCTGTGACAGACAAGTGTTGCTTATATTGTCACCAAGATCCCTAGCCGGTGGGTGCTCTGAAACGATAATATGGGAATGTGCGAGCGCATTCCCGGACTCTAAATTCTTCCCTTGCACACTAGATGTAGCCCCAATCATATCATGGTTCCTTTGAGAGCAACGAAGTGAGCGCCTTGACCGATTTTGGGTATTTGTCACCAAGCCGAATTCTTTCTCTCCTTTAAACTTTGTCTCTTTCTAAATACCGTTTTCTTCCCCCCGATTTCGAGTTACTGTAGCAAGCAGTCCTTCCTATGCACGTCCCTCAACTACACATTGCGAATAAGAAAGACGAAATGAGAGTAAGTTATTGTGTGGAAAAGAAGGAAGGAATCGGGACGGCTCTAAAATCGTAAAATTAGACTAGCCAAGCACTTCTATCATGGACTCGCCGTTACTGGGACTCGTCAACTCAGTGCCCTACACGATTAGAGAATCGTCGTCGCAACAAGGCTAAAGATACGATTGCGATTCTGTCTCCTCGACCTCGAATGCACCATAAATCAGCAGACAATTGCAAGGCGCTCAAAAAGTATGCCCTACGAAGTGACAATAAAAGCAGTCTTTCTGAGAAGAAAACCTACATCCTCTACATCACATTTTCTCGCGTAACCATCATTATCTGTCTGTTTATCATTATAACGAGAGATTGAGCCAATAATCTATTTTGGCTGAGCATACGTCCTCTCTCCTTCTGTTCCTCTGTATTGGCCAATTTCATTTTGATTTTTCAAACTCATATTTCAGATGTTAACCGTGCACCGGTTGCCGGTGAATATCCTCCTCCACCACTTATCGGTAAACCGTTCGCACAGACCGCAATACCATATTCCGTACTGTTTGTTGTTGGAACACTAGGAAATACAGCTGTATTGGCATACGTTTTCTTCATTACCAGGTAATCTGCATCTCTTCCAGATATTATTTTCACCTCATTCTTACGCCCATTGTCGAACAGCTCTTTTTTGAAAGATAGTTAATTTCTTCTTTGTCAATCGAACTTAGTGTCCGACCTGATATTCTTGCCCATTTCTGCTGCATTAAATACATGACTCGTTAGAAAAAAGAGATGCAAGCACTGATGATTTTTGCCTTACACATGGCTTGATTGAACCTATTAGGTTGTCTCATAAGTAGTGTCGCTTTTTTTCAAACAAAAAGTTTTCTCGTAAATCCTTAGGCTTTCACACCATATTATATACCATTCGAAAGAGAATCGTCTGCTCTACAAGATGCTATGTTCCTCTTCCACCTCTGTTCCAGGGTTTTCAAATTTTAGGTCTGCGAAATGGGAGGTCCAGCCGACAAAAATTGACCAAACCGACAACTAGCTCTAACTTTTTTCCCTGGGGAGAAATCAATCAATGATGTACCCTCTACTTACTCATGACCTCTTCTGAACATTCCACTCTTAGGTTGCCGAAAAAGCTTTGCCGTGTTTCTTTTCGAATTGGCTGACCGATAAGCCATAGCAATTTTCAAATTAAAATTGTTCCTCGTAAACGCCATTGTTTCATATCGAGTGGTGTTCCTTTTGAGCACTTCTTCTGCTCTCATCCCTGATTTTTGTTTTCTTATGTTTGTTGGGAATTAGTTCGAATTTTAGGTGTTTAGGAATAAGGTGTTTTATCCACGAAAGTGACCGCATTTCTTTGAAAAAATTATCCCTGAGAAGATGAGAAAATCAACCAGGCGTACATTCCTAACTTAGTCATGACTTGTTCTTCAAATTCTACTAGTTTTTCAATGTCTCGGCTATAAAAAAATTTCGACCTAGATCTCAGGTAATGGTGCTCGACCGTCGAGTTCTGGTTGAAAAACCAGGTCTGGAAATGGAACGACGCGACTTTGGGAAACCTAATAGTGTAAATGTTAGAAGAGGTCATGTGTAAGTAGAGGGTACATCATTTATTGATTTCTCCCAAGGGAAGATAAAGTTAGAGATAGTTGTCGGTTTGGTCAATTTTTGTCGGCTGGACCTCCCATTTCGCAGGCCTAAAAATTCAAAACTGTGGAACATAGGTAAAAGGGAAACATAACATCTTGTAGAGCAGATAATTCTCTTTCGAATGGTATATAACACGATGTAAAAGCATCAGGATTCAGTGAAATTTTTTTGGTTCAAAAAAAGCGACACTACTTATGAGACAACCTAATATTTTGCTGATTTTCTGATTTACCCGTCTACCAACGTACTAATAGTAGGAAATCTAGAACGGAGGTCCGAAAATCCTTTTACCATTTTTCACATTTTCCGAGCAGGAAATTCGTCTATTTTGCCATTTCAACAGAAATGGCATGAACTATACCCTATTACAAAAAAACGGCAACGTTACCTTCATAACGGTCTAACAAAAACTAACAAAAGGGAACATAAAGGAATCACACAAAAACTGAACAGCTTCTTTGAAATTTCGCCTATTTTGCGAGATTTACAACATACATATTATCCACTCGGTGGAAGTTGATCTTCGCCTTACAAGCGAGTCGATATAACATAAAAATGTTGTCAAAAATCACTGAAAATACTAATTCCATGACATGAGACATTGCGTGATTCTCTTTTTTGAGGAATACTGCACGAGCGAAATAAACAAACGGGCTGAACAGTGTCCACGGATCTTTCTTAGTGACTTTTAAGCATTTTTCATCCATACTTTCTGACCGCCTTGACCCACGCGGTAGGGAGCAAAATATTAGGTTGTCCAATAAGTAATGTCGCTTTCATCCAAACAAAAATTTCTCCTTCCAATCCCCATGTTTCTACATGCAGTTCAAGGAGAATTTCTGCTGTACAAGATTTTCCACTTTTCTATATTTATTGCAAACTTCTTAAATTCCAAGCCTGCGAACCGGTCTACGAAAATTAGCCCAAACCGGCAAAGAAGCTTTCAACTATGTGCCCATCAGGAAATCATCATGGCAACAACTAAACCTCCGAAATCAAAGACCCCGAACCTTTTACCGCTGAGCACGTCAGAAACTGAAGAATGTTTACAAAAAGTCATGAAATATGTCTAAAAGTATTCTACTGAAGTTGATTCGTCATCTCTGAGGGAAATTTTTTGAAAGAAGAATTTCAATTTCGTAAAAGCAGGAGGCGACCAAGAACAAACCAAACCCGAATAAGGAACACAGCCAAATTTTCTTTGCCCTGAACTTAATATTGGAATTTAAAAAGAGTCATGCTGAATTCCGGAGCACCACATCATCGATCTACAGATTTCGCGTAGAGAAATAGAGTCCGAGTCAGTTCTCGGTTTTGTTCGTTTTCGTGGACTAGCCTTCTTGGTTCGCGAACCTGAAATTTAGCCAAGTTAATAATAACTGTGGGAAAATAGAAACAAAAACATTTTCTAAAGCAGAAAAATTTTTCTTTGAGTGTCACAAACATTCTTAAGTGTCACGGCTCGCCAAACCAAACCTGATTTTAGAGCAAACAAACTTTTTGCGTGACTAAAAAACCGACTCCATGGCATACTCACAATCTAGCACAATCATAACACACTTCGTCCCTTATGACTCTATGAAACAGCACACAACAGGAAAATTTGAAGCAGTGTAACGATGATGTGGGCGCGTGAAGTTTCGAGACTCATTTGAGCGCGTTTAGAAGACCAGCACCCCCTCAGCGTGACGCAGTGAACTGAGAAAAGCTTGTAACCCCTTCAACCAGTGGCGTTTAACAACATCATCAAAATCGCTCATCTCTCTCGGAGTCCAACAAACGGGTGTCGAAGAGCTCATTGAAATTTATCAACTCATGTAATAAAATAAAGACGACGCTTGGTTATGATTGTATGCAGCGGATTCATTATCGAGTATATGTGTGCAGCACAGAAGCTCATGAAACTGGAACATCAGTAAAGAAAATTCTGGTTCAAGTTCGCTTGCTGCTAAATGCGTTCGGAGTTTGAAAGCTAGGCGATCCTGTTAGCAGTGTTCAATTCCAAGAAAAGATTGCTCCAAGCAGTTTTTTGTCACTTTTTTGTATTATTCTTGCTAGTTACGATGAACGATTGAGAACTAACTTTGTGGGGTACCGGACAGGACGATATGGACAGCTCAAAAAGATGCGATTAACTTTAAAGGCAAACTCCGGAATTAAACTGGTGCTAAGAGCGCTTCGCAGTGATAGCTTAGCTGCGGAGCGACCCCAAAGTGGAGAGGGAAGCGAGAGAACTCTTTGGGAACGCTGAACTTAAGGCCTTAACCTTCAAAAAGGTCGGATGTGGTACGACGGCAAGACAGGGCGATCAGAGAGGTCAAAACACGCGAGAGAGAACGTCGTTTGAGAGAGCACGCTGATCTCTACATCAATGCACGCTGATCTCACCCACATCTCGCGGTGGGTGGAAGCGTGATGGTTGAGCCCGTACCGATAGCGCCCTAACCCGCCGCGCCGAGTAACGCGATTATGCAGCTCTCGCTTCACAACTCTTTCCTCTCAAGCGTCAATCCTTCCACTCATCCCCACCGCTACTCCCGGTTTGCCTTTAAACCAATCTTCGACAGCAAGACT
The DNA here is from genome assembly GCA_036418205.1 of Ostertagia ostertagi. Classification (NCBI taxonomy): domain Eukaryota; kingdom Metazoa; phylum Nematoda; class Chromadorea; order Rhabditida; family Trichostrongylidae; genus Ostertagia; species Ostertagia ostertagi. The sequence goes on along the minus strand of MU870377.1, from coordinate 21,315 downwards.
AACTTAATCTCCTGGACGAACTCATCCTTCCTGTCCCCTCAAAATCATCCAACCTGCTCGGCCAATACTTTGTCCTAATCGCTCAGTTCTTCGCCCACTCGTCTGCTCCCCGCCACTCCGTCACGCATATCGCATACCGTTCTCGTTCTCGAACACGAACTCAATAAACTGGCTATAATTGTGAACCTTACGGCTGCAAGCTCACTACTGCCACTGTCCGAATTGTCCAACAAGGTATAAGCGTTTTTTTGCACAACCTGACACTAATTGTCCTTGATAGTTCCCACATTTCGATAATGCCTTACCTAGGTTCCCCCGCGGACTTCCCGACAATTCTTACTCGCTTTCGCCTTTAGGCCGAGACTATTCTAACTTATGCGCGCTGAATGCAAGCGAGACTATATGTGTTTTTTTATGAATAATATTTTCTTCTAACGAACAACCATCATCACAAAACGTCCTATACATCCTGATTTAGATGTGTTCGACGTTCATCCTAACGGCGCTAGCATTTGACCGATATATGGCCATCTGTCATCCGGAGTATAAACGAGTGAGTTCTTTCTCCTTACCTGTTTTCATTGAATAATTTTCATGATACTTGTTCTACACCTATGAGTGTACTTACTTTAGCATCAGTGCAGAGTGTCGGATTCCCGTAGAGGTGGAAGGTCGGAAAAGGCATTTAGAATCAAATAATATTTTATAAAACCGATCGAGTCGTGCCTACAACAGCAACACAGTGCTCTGTAATAGCGTAGGAACGGCATCGAAGAGGCACTGTCCACTCATTGATGATACAGGCATACACAACAGAGAAATTAATGCTTCGTTTTTTTTTGTTAGCCAGCTGAATTAGCACCAGTCCTTGCGAATAATTAAACTAATCGACCTCATGCAGTAATTTTGAAGAATTTATGCAAGTAGGAACAGGATGTGATCATGAGCGATCAAAAATGAACGCGGGCGCATCAAGCACGATATGTTTCTTCCACTGCTGCATGTTATATAAACGACGAGTCAAACCTAGTTCGAGAAGTGTGGCAGTTTGAGGACTTAAAGCGAGAGATTGCGATAGGATTCTGTTGTGCTCATAGTGGAAGTGAAGATGCTGAATAATGCCCTAGTAGCGAAAAAGCAAAGAAATCCGTCAAAAACGCGCAAAATGGGACCACTTCCTCTGCCCGTTGACCTCCGATAATGGACGAGTTGGCAACCAACTAAGAGGTCGTCGGCACTCGTTAAACCATAGCTGCCATCATACCACCAGAGATCATACCTTGATTGATAAAGCATTCCATGAGAAAGTTATTGGATACGCGCTCGAAGTGGCATACCTTATCAAAATGATAATCGAACAGCGATCTGCTGAGGGGCGGAGCGGAGGCGGAGCTCAGAAAAGGATTGGCAGCCCCAGGGCGCTGCAACGAGCGCACCTTTAGTCACAAAAAGGCCACATCTCGATTCCTTTGGGCTCTAGCTACTGCTTGAAGTGCTGCTCGTTCTTCCATGCTGCACAGAAATTTTATCGTAATTTCTCGCTTTAAAAAGGCACCTAATTTAGAGGAATCCTCTTTCTCTTGAGTGATTGATCACAAGGTTTGCGGCACTGTCGCATTCGAAAGTGCGTCACAAATGCGCTAATATAAATTATACGAAGTTACTTCCTTTAATCGCAGTCATTATTATACCAGTTGCTGCATACGTGGCGCCTGCGTGTTCTCGCGTACATCACACTTTTCTGTGTTATCTCGTAGGCTGTGTCTTCCCTCGTATCACGATCAACGCAGGAGATTGTTGTAAGTGTTTCTTTGGCGCTTACTGGGTGTTTTACCGGTAGCGTATCTCTTCACAGTTCCTGCCCAATTTTCAACACGCCAATTCGATCGTGGCTTGTACCTTTAGGTGTAGCAGTGATAAGAGATTAGGCTGTAATCTGCGTAGTCAGTGACAGGCATACCACTAAGAGTGAGCAATTCCACCTTCCATTGATCAATTATCATAGCAGCACGTTATGCAGAAATAAAGATTATAATGAAGTTGACAGTAATCTGAAAATAAGGTCCTGCGCGTCCGCATAGCCTTAATGCTCTTTAGACCCCTCAACGACGCCGAATTGAAGAAGTCGAATGTGGGGTGTACGGATTGTCCCACGAATTAATCACTGTTCATTCCAGCAAACCACCTTTTATAGTACCAGTCACAAATCATGGTCTTGATGATTCAGGTCCACCAAATGCGACAGACAATATTCATAACCACATTTTTGGCTATGTTGTCGTTCGCGCTCATTATGCCAGTAGTGCTTTCGGCAACGGTACGGTCTTTCACAGGTCTCGGACAATATATAAACAATAACGAGGTAGGTCCACAATTCAGTTCATATACGTTGTTACCCAATAACGACATCGAAAGGGCTCTGCTACCGACATGAAATTCTACTTTAGCACAGATGCAGAGATCTTATTGGACCTGGAGCCATAAGCCCCGCCCCCCCAAACCCAAATGAAAATAGTTACTTTTACGTCCCCTTCGCGCCCTCGCTCCCCTTCACTGCAGTGACAATTTATGTACCTCGCGTGCGGTAAAGAAATCAAAAGCCTGAATTCCGGCAACGTAATAACTTCGTATAGCATACTGATTACCTTGCAGCGGCTCGTAGGTAGGACAGAACAATCTGCCCCCGTTACTCGTCCTCACCAGGTCTCAAGGCCAAATTCCACAGCAATATCATAATTCAAGATGCAATTGCCACTTAAATATGGCAGCAGAGTATTTGTAGAAGTAAAGCACAGTGGAATCTACAGATACATACATGGCTGCTTCAATCACGTATTACAGCTCCTAAAACTTCGAATACGCTTTCGACAGGAGCACGAAGGGTTTATTGAAGTCCGGGGCGAGCTTTGTTCCGTAACTCCCACTAGATTGTGGATGTAGTGCACTCTTTAGAGAAGTCACAAATACTCCGAGAACGTAGTTGCTATTATGACTGCAGCTAAACAGCACTTCACAGAATATAGTTTGTCGAAATCAACCGCAACTGCTCTTTCGAGTGGGGAATAGAACCAATCGCCAGTTGAGTGACTGAAACAGTCAAGTCGGGTCACATTCCTTTCTACTCCAACTGCCCTTTACTACATTTAAACGTAATTCCTCACCCCGCCCCAAGTTGATAACCAAAACGGTGAAACTCCAGTTCGGGGGGGGGGCACTCCATTTTTTCTCCAATACTCAAGATAAGGATTAGAGGGCTCACGACACGTAATCGACTCATTTAAAGTAGACTTCTGATAAATATTGGTGTAATGGGTGAGAAACCCTGAAACGTTTTCACATTTCCGCCTGCCATGACCCAAGGGAACGGTCCTGGACCAGGAGAAAGGACACCTCCGCAAAGGGCTAAGGGTGCAGGAGCTCCAGGGTGGATCACCTGTGCAGAAAAGTGGATGGGATGTGGGCAGGTAGTGTGGAATGTAGGACATCCACCGGTCCTTATCAAAAGTACGCTCGAAATGAGTCGTTCACTTATTATCTTATCCGTAGTGTTCGATAGCCCAAAGAACTGCTCTCTAGTACTACGGATAAGATAGCAATGGAGTGGCCCCCCGAACTGGAGTTTCACCCACCCACATCACCCCAATTCGTAGTCCGCCGTTCCCAGTTGAAAGTGCCTTTTCGCCAGGCAGGCGGCCTTCGCCAGGCCTGCTTGGAGAGTCACTACTGGTGCACCCTTTACCGCGACATGAGCCATTTTCCGCTTCCTAAGGGCCTGACGTCCTTTAGCAGTGAATACTTCTCCCCTTATTCGGCACCCATTTTATCGTATAACCTGCCAAGAAGCGCCATCTCTGAGCCTTTTAGTGCAGTCGGTTCGTCTTGTAAGTATTGCTGCATGCTGCCTATCCTCTAACGAGAAAGTGAGTGTCAAAAAATAGACTATACGTCACGATTCTGGGGTTGTTTTAGAATTTTAACGCCTTCACAGGTTTTAGTCATTCGGTTATTTCGTACAGCGAAGTTGAGTTTGGCCATGCCACTTGTCATCGTCCGATTGTCATTTCGTTTTTATGAGTATTTCAGCATATTCATTTTCTCATGAAATAGCGTGCAAAATGCGTAACTAAAAATAGCCAATTTCAGGAGAAATTCAATGTCGTTAAATACATGTGTGTTGACGGGATGCGACGTGATGTGAAATTACTGGTTGTTGGTTTTTTGATCGTATTTGCCTTTGTACTGCCATGTTCACTTCTAACGTTTTTCTATGCGAAAATCATCCTTCGACTTCGACATCAACAACGGTAAGGCATTAAGTGCATTCAAACTAAAACATTGTTATATTGAGGGGTGGGCAGAAACATTGCGATGACATTTGTTCTACAATCTTCTGTTAAAGACTGCAATTGATAAAACATGCCTTACATTAAGTGCATTTTTTATTCAATCATTTGTATGTAGTTATTGAGGACTTTTTCTTTTTGAGCTTTATTGGTGAACCTTCGCCGATATAACAGCTTCCTCAGAAAAACCCCCGCCCGACCCCCAACTACAACCCACCCCCAAACCCAAACCACCCTCAGACCTATAAAAAATAATAATATATAAGTAAGCATAAGTAAGCATAATATAAATAAAGAAGTAATAATAAATAAACAATTTATATAGTAAATAAAGATGTAAATACTTTATAAATATATGAAGTAAGTACTATAATGTACAAATATTTTTCGAACTCTGTGTAAAGGTAGTCATTGCTCATTTGGACGTCTTACACGATAAGCGACCGTTTCACTTGCCGGATGGTTGATATAGGAAATAGACCGCCGTGGGAGGATATAAGCTCCGAGCTCCTGGCTCCCCCCCCCCCCAACTGATTTGGCGTTTAGGTTACATCACATTTTGAGATGCGCCATGCCTTCCATCTCCATTCAAATGCTAGCACGACTCTAAATGGAAGTAGATGGCGTAGCGCGTTCGAAAGAAGAGTCATCAGTGCCAGATGCTTAATCCTTTACCCCTTTTTCATTCATTAAAGGCACATACTGTGCTTATTCTACACGGCCGTCAAAGCCAGGAGATATTGGCTTCAGCCCGAGTATTCCTTCAGTTCTGAATTATTTCACATAAAAATTAAATCCTCCAAAATTGTCTCAGAAAAGACAAAGGCAACGATCTCTGGAGTTTTTGTAAATAAAACCCTCTGTTTTTTTTACCGCCGAGCGAAAAGTAATTATGGACTCGGAAGTAGTGAGTATGGTGGCAGATGTCAATGATATGTAATTTCATTAGTCCCTGATACTCTGTTCACAAATGAACAATTTGATTAGTCCCTGATGCTCTGTTCACAAATAAAGAGAGCTTGTGCAAGGCGGACGGAAATTCGCGCTGAAAGCTAACCATAAGGTTGCTCCCACGACTTCCCAGTGACTGAGAGCATCGCCGCAATAAGTATAGATCTACCCTCTGCTTCAGAAAACCAGAAGAGCGTCGAGTGCAGAAAACACACCACAAATGACGACGGCCTCCAAGTAAATCTTGTAACTAGTGATAGCTGATAGTTGGTAAATGATAGTTGTAATTAGTGACAACTGATAGAATACAACTGCAACAGGCTAATCATTTCATTGGCAGAAAACATACATTTTGTAGAGGCCGTCGTCACTTGTGGTGTGTGGTCTGCACTCGACGCTCTTCTGATTTCTTGAAGTGGAGCAGCCAGTGGAGCCTGGAGTTGAGTTTTTGAAACACTCTGTAACAAAACTTATATAACAGTCGCTTTTTCGCTCCGTTTTCTGCAGAACGAGCTGCACCTCCCTGAGTCAGTTACTGTCAATTATAAGAGCCGGGGTCGTGGTACATCTGAGCAGTCAGATAGTGTGCTTGACACGCGTCCCTCAACCACCTCTACTGCTTAACCACAAAGCTCTTCTGCAAAGACTTCCGCTTCATCTGCAAAACAAATGCTTTGTTCGTGTCATTATGACTAGATTAGATCTTGCTGCTGCAGGATAAAGACGTCATTACTTTCACCCGCTCCACGATGAGAAAACATACATACTTGTATAGAAATCATAATCTGTTCCTTGTTCACGGTTGGTTCGTTCTACTGCAGTGCTATCTTCAGGAGCAATACAAAGGAGATCTAGAGTCCTGGAGAGGAAATGCAGTAACTTCTGCTGCACTTTCCCATCATACATAGAAATGTTTTTCACTGCTGGCACGCAAAGCTCCACTTATAATAAGTATACAGTCTTTACAAGTAATGTGTGAATGTGAAGTTGTTATTTCCATTTGAGATGCCTATTAACAGAGAGTCAGAAAAAGAACAGAACTGGCAAAAAATGCCATGAGAAGTGCAGCGATATGAGTCGCCAAAGGTTTTTTGCTCTGCAACAAGTAGCTGAAGGTCTAATTCAAGCAACCATGACTACGGCATGAAGATACGCTAGATTCACCATTGTGTCTATCATCTGATAGTTTTCCAAATATAGAGAAGCAATATTCGTGACTAGAACGAAAGGCTTTCACAAGATGCAGCTTGAGGCCATTTAGCAGATCTTACACTGTCTGCCATGAAATATAGAACTAAGCCAAAGGACTTGAACCATGGTTAAAGGATAAAAAGGATAAAGCATTTGCCGTTGATCAATCCCTTTTTGGGATGCGGCACGCATTCTACTTCCATTTGTACATTCGTAGTGGCGTTTGAATGCGATGTGGCCTATACAATGACTTGCGGGGGCCAGCCGATGTACAAGTCAGTGTTTTTATCCTCCCAGACAAGTCTGGTACCAATTAACCGACCCCGGAGGGATGGAAGGCTTGGTTGGTCAGACCGTTTGATGGTAAAGGGATCGAAGGCGGAGGTTATGATCAGAAGGGAGCTCATTAGAAGCAACGTAGAAGTGGCCAGTATTGCCGGGATGAACACAAACTATGAAAAACGGACTAAGATTCGAGAAGTGGGAACCTTCCTTGTCCGTTGATTTGCGCACTGATGCGACTCTCATCGATGCTTTCTTCAACAACAACGCTCCTTCTACTAAACAGTAGAGATCTGCGGTGAGTGGTTCGCTGACCGGTAGGCGTGCTGCGCCGATAGCGCCGCAGATCTGGATCACCAGGGGCATATCCATCGCTGCTAATCGCGTGTTGATCTAGACCCTTGAAGGGTCTGTCTATCTCTCCACTATGTAGGCTTTCCCTTTCTTGACTTTCTACCGACCTTATTGGGTTGCGGTTTAATCAACAGTCTCACCTAATTTATTGGTTACCCTCGAGAGCTACAGTGATTCCTCTGTGTCCGAGGCGGAACAGGACACTTTTTGTGCATCCTACTTCTTTCACATACGTGGATACTTCGAAAATCTTCACTGGTATTAACATATTCTGCTTAGAGGAAATACCGGGTAGGTGAAGAAAATGCTATTGAGAGCTAGAACTTCCACAACATCCCACCTTTCCTCCATTGATTTTTAATAATCATCCGATGAAACAATGATACGGTTTATCAACGGACACAACGGTGCTGCTGCCACTTATTTGCTGTCATCATTAGTTTCACAAGTGTTGTACTTAGCCTAATGCAAATAACATCTTACAAGTGGTTGTTGGTTTGGTTCGTAGTGATCAGTATGGCATAGGAAGGCAACGCGTCCTGCAAAAGAATCGTAGGGAAAGGGCAGCGAGTATCTACTCTAGAATGATGCACATGCTTCGAGAACTTAGTGGAGGAACAGCATCTTGGTAGAAAGTTCAAAACAGGCAGATTCGCAGCCTTCTTGGCATCATCAGATCCTGCAACCGCAAGCTGTCATTCATCAGAACGGGTTGGAAAGGAAGCGATTTGAATAAAGGAATGATCAGACATCACTATGACCACAAGAGTTATCCTAATTAGTTAATACTGGAAATATCTTTTGGTGTGCTTAAGCAAGTCGTCACTAGGACAAAACACCTTCCCAATGACTCCGAGTGGGGTCACTGCATGGCGCATACAAGAACGGAATGGATCCTGCCAAGTGCATCATTTTCAATTTACTCCATCGAACTGACGTGTACAGAAGCATTTTGAAGGTGTTCAAAGAAGTTCCCTACTACGGCAAGGGAGTAATAGAGTTTTCGAGTGGCTTCGAAAATTTCCTTGACATTTCCTCGACGCAGATTTCTCGCGAACTAGAAAGCGTTCGAAACAACTGGAGCACCTATCAGAAAGCGTAAATCTTCTACTTTACAACGCTTTCCTCGATTTTCAAAGCATTGCCAATGAAGACAGCTACTGTCTTCCAAAGAGTGGGAACTCGCATGTAAATTTCAATTTCCTCGACAATTTCTCGACGTCTCCCACTCTCGAGAATAGGCGTGCTTAGAAAAACGCTCAGCACAATTTAGAAACTAGAAGTCTTGTGCATTCAAAAGCTGCCTTCACTTTCTGAAATGGTTATCAATGAAGAAAGTTATAGTCCTTTAAATAGGGGGTACATTTGACGATTTTTCCAACTAGCGCGCTCTAGGCACAGCGCGCGACGCGATCGCGGTAGTTAGCGCCGCTATACTGGAGCGCGAGACTGTTCAACTGTGTAGGGGCAGTACCTCCTTCAATGTTCTACTTTCCGGCCAATGTGGCAAAGGTTAAATGTCTTTAAAGGAAAGAAGGAGAACCTAATCTGAGCAGAATTGAATCTAGCATTTGGATCAAGCCGCATTTGCGTGGCAGCGGCGCTGCGTCCCTCTCGCACATCTGAAACTAGCATTTTTTGATATGAAACCGGATGTGCAGAGGACAAAAAGGGGTCGTATCAGAGTTCATGTTTTGGAGGGGGGTCGTAAAGAGGCGGTTATTTCCTCGACACGATTTTCATTTTCACTCCCTGGTGAGGAGTAAGTGGCCAGCCTCTGGTAGACCGATGTGGTTCGCTCAAAAATATCATAAAATGATCTGACTAAGTCAAAAGTACTGTGTTCCGAATTCCATGCCTCAAGCATGCTTGAAAAATAAGTCTGACGAGAATCTTATCAAGTCACCTTGGCCTCATCACCGATAGCTTTGCTATGATACTTTTAATTTCAGAACGATGTTACAATCACGCATTCCGATACGCCGGATAACAATTTATACACTGGCCGCTACACTGTTTTACTTATCCTGCCAAATACCATTCTGGGTGCCGCAAATATACGGTATCGTGTGTATGGTGTTCGGCTACAAGATCAATCCCAGCTACATCACACTGACTGTAAGATTTTAGTTTCTACAAACATTTTCATGCACTTGCTCGCCTTGAGAAAAACGGTTTTCCATATGCTACATATACACCACCAAATGTGATTGTACAGGGTGTCCCATAAATATTGCACCACTTTTCTTTACTTGTAACTTCTTTCAAAATGGATGTATCTTCAAGAGGTTTTACAAAAATTTTAGCAATACATTTACATATTGAAAGGAATGACATTCATTGGATATGCTCCCCTGTTGTTGTGAGTATGGCTCCCAATTGCTTTGAACTCTACTGTGGCCCGCATGGCATCCTGGGGTATTCTCTTCGAGACTGCAGAGAGAAGGCAATGCAATGATTAGTGCAGGCTCTGCCCCCTAACATAGCCCACATAGGATGGTCCAGCACGCTGAAATCAAGGGATAGGAGAGCCATTCGTTCGAGGATGTGAAATCGGAAAGAGTGCCTTAACAGCGCTCCTGAACAATTTTTGCCTCCTATGCAGAAGCTGGGTCCTATTGAAAAAAGATCATCCCTCCTCAAAGTGGCTAGATACCTCAGTAACAGATGGTGCACCGAAATGTCCCTTGGCTCGGTCTAGTATCAAGGTATTCCTTTGTAAACAGCAGTGATGGTGCAAAGTGAGACCCTTGCCCAAATCGTGATAAAGATTCGGCTGCTGCTTGTGGCGAATATTCCTTTCACTCTCACTGGCTTCCACAGACCTCATGCGGGCATCCTCGGAGTTTGAAGATTGTAGCTCCGCTCCATGTGAGGAATTTTGTCGTCGATGAAAACGGTGCCCGCGTAATCGCCATTTTCGGCCCTCGACACCAGCTCTTTGAACTTTTTGTCTCTGCTGTGCTCCTCCCGTTGGATTGAGCAGTAGTAGTATCCGCTATCTTTACAACGGTAGGTGGGAAGGGTTGCATGGTCAGTCGATCTTTGCAATACTTTGGCTTCGCTATGTCATAGCTCCCTAACAGTGCATTCCGAGCGAAAGTGTACAACATGTGTTGATGCAGGCCTAGCAATTTACCGCGGCTTGCTACTTAAGGGTTGACAGCGGGGCTTACCCTTTATTGTTGAAGTATGTGAGGTGGTCGTCCCAAATGGTCATTCGCACCTAGATTCTGATAACCTTGAAAAAATGATCGTTCAACATGTCTTTTGCGGTAATTTGACCATTTGAAGGCAAGTAGTTAAGTCAGGCAGCTGGAGTAAAGTGATGGCCGAGAATTTTAAGCAGTAGATTAAAGTCACAGTGATAGTGTATGCGCGTAATCCATTGTCTATCGGAGTCACAGTCGCGCTAACACCCTGCAAAAATGGAGCAACAGTTGTCCGATGACATCCAAGTGTGCACCCTTGGATTCGATTATCTTTATAAGCGAGAATGAGCATGACCAGTATAGAGGAGCAATGGGAACCAATGATTCAAAAACGTAAGAGCTGCGCCGCCATCACATTTGAATTGCGTGGTAAAAGCTAAGGTTAGGAGTTCACTGAGTTAGAATGTGGGCGTCACTAAGCCGATGGATGGGTCGCGTTTGTTTTTCTGACTCCTATAATTGCTCTCTCCTCTTCGAATGTGTGATCCACAGAGGCGGCATACATAGCTTTGTCGCCACAGACCCGTGCATAGCTGAAAAGCATCTGTTAAGAGGAAAGCTTCACTGGGAAAAATTTCCAACGTTTTTCTCTCCATTTTCGCAAATGAATTTTCGAAACTGCAATGCAATGTTTGAATTGTGACAACTTGGGTACTGCCGCAGGTGTGATTTGGAGTATTTTCTCATTTGGGATTATCTGCAATGTCATAAGGTGGAGGGGGAAATCATCTTGCCCGGGTCGCACTTCGGCGTTTTTTTTTCGTCGCGGAAAAGGTCCTCGTTGACGGATGTTCTTCAACGAAATATCCTCGAATGCAAATGTCCCTCTATTAGTAGATGAAAGCCCTTCATCATTGCCCTGACCGTCTTCAGAATATGAAGTCATCTGTCGTCGTCGTCGAGCTCAAGGAGACCTACAGTAACTGCTCCAGCCTGAAACTCTTACGCAATTT
>MU870376.1:10711-30529 GCA_036418205.1 Ostertagia ostertagi | reverse complement strand
AAGATTATACCACTGGATAGCTCTGCTCACGAAGAATCCAACGGTTTAGAGGACTATTGAGTTCTCTGAATTTCCGCTTCATTTTCATGAAATTTATCAAATTACCTGAGGCTGACTCATTAGCGAGCGTCGCTCGCTATAATTATAACCAGAGGGGAACAGATATTAATAGTAGTATTTAGCGAGTAATAAAGTTATTATATTACTCCTATGTAAAGTGAAAAAGAGACTCTTAGTATTGTGCTGTCCCGGAGCCTCATCAGGACCTAAATTTGTTTAACACAGAGAAGCTCCAAAAGTTTTATTCCAAAAGAATTCCAAAAGTTCACAAAAGTCCAAATACTCCAAAAAACGAGCCAAAAATTTTAAAAGAATTCCTTTGGAAACTTCCGCGATATTTCGGTGTATAACACCTTCTTCAGGCCTGAAATACATTGATTATAACTTGTATAATATTTTTAGTGGTTTCCCTAATCCCCGTAGGTACTTACATGGAGTTGCCTCTGCCAAGGATAAGCTACCCTTACGGGAGCCGCGCCGATGGAGTAGAACAGAATGACTTGCCCCTCACCCTCTGCTTAAATAGTAGCGGACGTACTGTGACGGTCATTTTATGTGATAATAAAAATGACGTGACGTTGAGCACGTAGTTTAATTTATAGTTGTAGAGCGTCACGTAGTTCGTCCTTACTATTTATTTCGGGTGATAGTTTTCTTATTTCTAATGCCTCCAATAATTTCCTTTCCACCGGGTTCTCTATGGAGCGGTGTAATACTTTAACGACTAATGTGGGGGGTTCCCCATAGGCGTGTTTTTTGGTGCGGTGCTTGGAGAAGCTGCTATTGGGATAAGAGACTGGGTTTTGCAACGCCCTCCGGTGTTCATCCAAACGTTTGTAAAGGGGCCTTTTTGATTCCCCAACATACTTTTGTCCGCATCCTTGACACTCTATTAGATAAACGGTTCCTCGCAGTTGGCATATTTTATTGTCATTGCAGTATGCACAATTCCTTCTGCCACATTTTTCTTCATATGGTCGTGAATAGGTGAGTAGACGCTTGAGATTAGGCGGTGGACGAAATATAAGACGTATTGGGAGTTTTGACCTTTTTACTACGTAGTTAACTTTTTGAGCCGTAGCTTCGTTGAGATACGGCATGACCATGGGAACACCATCTGGTGTTGAATGTGGTCTCCATGTGTTAACGTTTGCATTTTCGTAGCCGTTGTCCCTCAGAATTTGGTCCACCGCGATGTCTACTTCTTCCCATCTTTGTGTGCATACTTTTCCTTTGTTTCTTAATAAGTTGCGATTTCATATATAATGGGTGGCAGCTTCTGGCATGTAATAGTACATTTTTTGAAAAATTCCATACTCCGAGTTTGCGGAGAAAACCTAACAGAGGCAGAAACACAATTGGATGTACGTGGGAGTAATGTGAGGTGTTCCCAACACACTCCGTGGGTGGGGTCCGCCAACATTGGCGGAGCGCGCTCTGAGTGTCTACCAGTTTCTACTATCCAGCTCCTATAATTCGATCGGAGAAGTTTTTAGAGAGTCCGAAAAAAAGTGTCATAGAGGTGGGTGGTTGCTGCATCATCGTCGGGGGGCGGACAGGACCAAGCGGGCGACGCAAATTCATGACATCGTTCCACGAAGTTCCTGAACCGGGAAAAAGAAGTATACGCGTGGGTGGGAAGGTGGGGCTAGTCGGATACATTCGAGGAGTCGGAGAGGCATGACCAAAAGTGAGGTCGGAGTTGCGACGAAAAATTAATGAAGCTCAGTTAAATAAGTCGGGGACCGAGTAAAAGAGGGATAGAGATTTTTCGAGGAGTGGATGTCAACTGTCATCGGTGGGGCATGTCCAAAGTGGACGGAGATATCTGCAAAAATTCATAAGCTCGGGTAAAAGAAGTCCTAGAGACCGGAAAAAGTGAATTAAGTTCGTCAGCGGAAGGGAGGTTAACAGCTATTGGAGGGTGGAGCGTGCACCAACGTGGACGGAGTTCGCCCTAAACTTATAACTCACTCTGAGAAGTCCAAGAGACCGGGAGAAGAGTGGGTTGAGCCCGACAATGCACGGGAGAACAACTGCCTTTGGGCGGTGAAGCGTGCAACAAAGTGGGCACAGTTAGCGGCTAGAATTCATAGCTCGGTCCAAAAATCCCGAGACCAAGGAACAGATGGATTAGAGTGTTTTTGGGAGTAGTGGAGCGAACTCCTATTGTGTCGCTGGCATGGTGTGTTACAACCACTAGTTTAGGCGTCCCCACTCACCGCGCGTATAAAACGGTGAGCTTCAGCAGAACTAGGCAGCCAGTCGAAGGTCAACTATGCACTTCACAATGCAGCTGTTGGTTCGTGAAATGCGTTTTTCAGCGGTGGGACTCAACGCTCCACCGGGCTGTTCCACTTTCCAACAAAGCCTACCGTGTGCATGCGCGCGGTAGCAGTCGGCGCCTAAAACTTTTTGTCGTAATTATAGGCGAGTGGACGCTAATGAGTCAGCCTCAGGTAATTTGATAAATTTCATGAAAATGAAGCGAAAAATTCAGAGAACTCAATAGTCCTCTAAACCGTTGGATTCTTCGTGAGCAGAGCTATCCAGTGGTATAACTTTCGAATGACCTAATCCATTTGTTCACGAGTTATGGCGAGGCGACGGTTGCGACGGACTGACTGCGTCGCATTTCGTCGATTGAACAAAAATTTAGTAGCGGTATTGTAAAGCATAGTCAAAACGCTTGCTTTTTCTGCAGTCTGTCTGACCCTCTACCTATGGCGAGAAATATTCAAAAACAATTGGTGATTCGCATGCTAGTAGTTCCTATACTCGCGGGGGGTGGGTGAGTAGAGGGGGGGGGGGGGGTTGGGCCTCTGTGTCAACAGCAGATAACCCATCTGAAGTTCGCGTCAGCTACTTCGCCAGTATAAACAAGATTTGCGCAAAGTGCTATGTACGCGAAGAATACGACTTTTGGGCGTTCTCGTTCGAGGCTCCTGCACTTCTAGAGGAAATTACGGCGACTAAATTTCCTCACATAAAGGCAATACATTGCGACAACGTGTGGCCAAAATTATGAGAGGAGGGGGACAACCCGCGTTTTTGCCGCGCAGTCATATCCACTTTTTTCCGAGTCGCTCCATTTTCATCTCCTTTTCTGTGCACTATGTGAGAGGGTACAATGTCTTCTTCCTAATGAAACCAAATTTCATGCAGTTCTCAAAACTAGTGAAATAACAACTTCACCTTACGTCAGTCCTCAAATTGAACTCACTAAGGGCTCTGGCACGTTACATCTAGCGGCAGTCTAACGTATCAGGGAAGCTCTTATGGCAACAGTTCAACTCTTCAATAAGTTTGGAAACCACCACAGATGGAAAATTCGGGGACTCGAAAGTTACAGTTACCACCAGGATAATTATCAGATGCAGAAACTAGGTCTCCCCTTGTCGACTTTCGTACTCCCAAAATGAAAAAAAAATTGATGTGAAAACCTAGCCAGACACTCTAAAGACTCCACATCTGTAGTGGATAGAAAGCCACTCGAGTAGTCTACTTAGGACTTCTTACAGGACCGAGCACCCAAGAATAAAGCAAAAATTTTCTGAAAGTTCGTTGCTTTCGAAGAATTGTTACAATGGAACCTTCCACCTAATAGCTCTAGATTTCTGTATTTTATACCCTAGAGGACAAGGGCAAATAAACGCCACAAAACTTTGATTCCCCTGGAAAAAGCAAAGCAGAAGGCCTGGAAACATTTTGACACGCCTCAGTTTATTTGCGTTTTTTGCCACGCACACGCCTCCCGCTTCATCTGAAGGCTCTAAACGGGGCAGGTGGCAGATCCCAGTTCTATGTCTCGGAATTCTTCTGGATAAGTGTTGCAAACACTTCCCTAAAGTTCATTAGTGTCATCAAGCTACTATAAGTTTTTAAGCGACACAATGTCTTTGGTCCTCATAATTTTGGATCACCCTGTAGATAACAGAGGTGTATGTCTGGATGAGCAAGGACGTCAAATGAAAAAGAAAAAAAATTGGAATATAAAAATCCTCAAGGTGATTCACTAATTATAGGACCACCTAATACACTCACTTGTATGCATTACATAGCTTCCAAGCCTGTTATGTGCGCTTTGAACTTATTTAGCATAGTGAACAACCACACACTTTCTTTGCCATTCAATAAGGATGAAAACGAAGGTGCGGTGTCGATGGCTATGATGACTTTACGACTACAAGAATACTTGATGTACTCATTTGAAGTGCACGGCGCGTTATAACCAGAAGAAGTGCGAATGAACTCTGGAAATAAATGCTCATGGACGTGATAGAAACCACTAATTCAAGTCTCAAATCATTGGAGGTAGCGGGAGCTTTCTTTTTAGTTTATGAAATGCTATGTGATTAGGTTATTTCGCTTCAATTCGTCTGATTTTTGAAGCTGGTTTCATCTTGTAGTCCACCCGTTGCAATTTTTTGACTTGTTAGTAGTTGTGATAGTTACAGATAGAGAGTCAAATCTGGTGGACTGGTCTAGGTACTGTCTTATAAGTCTAGAAAGAGACTAAGAATTATCGGCTACGTCTCTACTTCTTCGATTCTAGAGTCCTTCCTGCCTTCACTTACGTCAGGGAACTTGGATTCTGGGCAGGCAGGACGAGCATGCCGTCAGCGTCACCCAACGCCCTGTCGAGAGGACGATGCTTAGAGTAACTCCATACACACAACTGCTGAGGGGATTAGGGAAGCTGCACTTTCGCAAGCAGTCGAAGATAGAGGTGGGCCGGACCGTCATGCGATTTTGCGATGACCGTTTGGACCAGAGCGTTACCGACTGGATCCCTCGGGACGTCAAACGAACACCTGGACGACCGCCGGCCCGATGGTCAGACTTCTTCACGAAAGCTCTGAACGAAAGGAATGAAGGACTCGTGTCCCTCGAGCGAGGAGGGTCCACTGGACAACTCTTGCACGCGACAGGGACGAATGGAGACGTTGCTGGCGCCCGCTCGAGCAATTCGATGATCAACGGGACGACAGGTGATATGTACATGAATAATTGTTTTATAATCCGCCTGTATGGCGCATGAGACGATATGTGCTATCAATTGAAGGAAAAAACGTTTCACACTTTTGCAGCGGCGTGCTAGCGCTGCTATGAATTATTCAGTAGGTTCCTCGATAAGGCGGTCGATCCTAGAAAGAGGAGATACTCCTTGTGGCGCCTCACCTCACACCTCCATCCAAAGAGCGGGGCAATCAGTTTTTCTCAGCGAAGGGTACACAAACACGAGTTGGATGCTGCTGCTGTTAACGCCACTGTTTGTTTTTCATTTTGAAAGAGCATATTCATTTTGACGGCCCGTATCTTCAAAATTTTCTAGAAATGACTTTTAATGAATCTAAGGTGGTGACCCCAGTGATGAGATGCGGTCGGATTAACACGTGCAACCAGGAGCTCGTCCTTGTGCGAGCGTCCAACGGAGCAAACTCTATCCGCGAACAAGTGAGACCCAATTGCTCGGGTCCTCAACCGTTTTTTTTATTGGGTTTTATCCTTCACCATTTGGACTTTTGACCACCTCTGCTAAAACATTTCCAACGCGCGGCCATTGTTATCCTGTGCAATCCGCCCTCAAAAGTGGACGATTACAGGAACTAGAATTGGAAGTGGAAAAAGGGGAACAGAAGAAGGAGCATTCCTGAGCGGTCGTATAACTTCGTATAATGTATGCTATAAAAATTAGTATCGTGTCTTTACTTTCAAATTGAATGCGTCGCCATTACGCTGTAGATGTTGATCTTCTTCAGTGACCCTAGTATTACTGGGCGGCGGTTCCCAGCGCATGGTCACTCTCGTGCTCCACCAATATCTCTGAAGGGTCGGACTAGAAGGAGGTTTCGGCTTTTGCTGTCAGAACTCCCGAATCGTTCATGCTAGGCTACTGCTCCTTGGAGATTTGCTAGTACACTCCACCCAGTCCAGAACCCTGGTGAATATGCTGGATGATCACTGTAAGGAACTAAGGGAGATCAGAAGGAACATGATGATGTCAGATCGTGTTGGGAGCTGATTCGGGCAGAGCATGTGAGATACAATGCTTTTTTCTTTTTCTCTTTTCGCAGCGCTAAACATTTTTCGCTGCGGGAACCTCAGGTCCACTGATGATCAGCGGTGGACCTTGAGGTTCCGCAGCGAAAAATGTTTCGCGCTGCGAAAAAGTCGCTTTCTGCCCTAGTGAACCACACCCACCCACAGAAACAGACAATACATATTCCTTAACGAGGGAGAGTAAGATTGGGTAAACTGGCACATTCGGTGTTTGCCATTACGAAATCCTAAGGGGCGACGTCGAGCTGAGTGCGAAGTATGCGGTTGCGGCGGGCACGCATGTCACGTCAGGGTTACGGTAGCCCATCTGCAGGATGCTGAAGTTAGATTCTTGTGCATTCACAATAGCTCAAACAAACAACAGCTTCAGTGCTTATTTTCTTCTTACTCACACGCTTATTTACTCATTTTCTTCATACGTCCAGTATACGCATTTTGGATGTGTACAAAGCCCAATTCAAATAGAAACACTATGAGTAATCAAGAGGACAGCAGTCGTGTTCAGTTAAAATAACAACAATAACTGGTGGCGCCTGAAGATTAAGTGGATATTTTGTGAAGAAAACAATTGAGAGAGAAGCCCATACGGGAGATTTTTTCTTTCAACAATCAGAGTTATACCATACGTTGTTCTGAGGACCTGAAGACCTCTGTTTCGACTTACCATGAGAAGCAATACAGAAATTTTGTCAGGAGCCATTAGGTTAGCATCACTTCATTACAGAACCAGAACTTTGGTGTGTCGGTTTGTCGTGTGTGTGTGTGTGTGTGTGTGTGCGTGTGTCGTTCTGTCCGTCCGGACCGACCGCTCACAAAACCAGGGAGTACGAAGGGCAACACTTCGTGATGTTGATGTCATGATCATGATAAACCCACAGCGGCTATATAAACACCGATCGAGCACACTCAGTCTCATTCTACATGGTGCTGCCGTGGCAGCCGGATGAGCGGGGGGAGGGGGGTGGAGAGGGGTAGAGGGAAGGGGGCAAGAAAGGGGAGGCTGGAAGGGGAGGGGGAGAGAAAGAGGGAGGGAAGGGGGAGAGGAGAAAGGGAGAGAGAACATGGCGCTGCCATGCGCCGGAGAGAGAGGGGTATAAGGAGGTATAACACATTCAGTGGTGAGGTGGTTAATGGAGTACGTCATGCTGCTATTCCGTGGTTCCTCCCTACCTGGCGTGATGCGCGCGATAGCATGCGGAGCAAACCAGGTATCCTACTTATTATAAAGCGTCTCGTCTGTCTATCGTCTGTCACAAAATTCCCTAGCTTCTGGGGATTCACCTGGAGAGACCGAGTCAAATGTTGGTTGAGTGGCCCAGGTCTCGTGAAGTACAAGCCAATCAGTAAGCGGAGCCCCGCCCACAGTGGGCGTGGCGTGCATCGAAATGAGTTGTACTGACGACCAAGATTTCATTTCAGTTACAAAACGACCTCGAAACTGGGCCAAAAAGTGGGTTAAGGTGTGCATTGGTAAGTCACATCGAATTAGGGAGACCCACCCCCGGTGGGCGGGGCGTTCTCCAAAAAAGCAGTGCTTTATGAAAAATTTCATAACTCGGTTGGGAGAAAGCCTACAGAGCAGAAAACAATTTGGTGTAGAGATAATGTAAGGTGTTCCAGCACACAAGACGTGGGCGGAGGTCCGCCCACAATGGGCGAGGCGCGTCCTAAAGTGTACAGCGTTTTCTACAAGTCCTCATAATTTGGGCCGGAGAAGTCATTATGTGTTAGTGAGCATAGAAAAGGTCAGTGGATAAAGGTGGTAGAGAGAGTAGAGTATCAACCGTCATCGGTGGGCATGGGAAATGCACCAAGGTGAGCGGCAAGAAAAAGTATACTCGATTCAAAAAAATGAAGTATTTTGGAGACCACGAGAAAAAGGGGTAGAGGTCGGCGAAAGGAAGGGGGCCAAATGCTATTGGTGGGCGGGGCACGCACCGAAGTAGGCGGAGTTTGCCACGAGATTTATTGTCCGGAAGCAGTCCGGAGACCGGGAAAAAGGAATAATGGTTGACGAAGAAAAAGAGGTTGAAAGCCGTCGATGATGGAGCGGATAGAATTTAGCTGAGAATTCAGATATTCGTGGTGTATCAAGCCAAATTTGAAAATTTTCGTCGCACCATCAAAATTCGCCGCAGATCTGTGTTGCGCGCGCAATGCGTGCGGCGCCATCTGGTAGGAATAACCCAACTACGAGCCCCTGCCCTGACGAGCTTAAAGACATCTATACAAGTAGAAAGTTGTTAGCAAAGGAAATCTCTACTGTTTGAGGGATCTGTCAGCTGCTAGCTTTGCTGGACACCTGAAAACAACAAATATAACAAATATCTTGTGTGTTCCCATTTTCTTGAAAGCTCCTCTGTAAGCCAGATGTATGGGGGAAGCAGTAGAATCAGAGCCTTCCACAGTGCCCACTCTGCCGTCGTTCGGGGAGCGTAGTTTGAAGGGAAGGCCATGAAGCAAGGCGGCCAGAACCACAGGCGGATAGGTTTGTGTTGTGGCTCCATGTTGTGGAGGGTTAGCCGGGGCAAGGGAGCCCTCGGCCCCTGGGCTGGAGAAGCCCGTGCTGACGGCGGCCCTTGCTTCCGCGGGTTACCGCTTACCGCGATCTTTGAAGCCCTTACCTGGAGTTATAGAATCCGTGATGCCCGGCGAAAAGAGCATGTTTGCGGGAAATAGCATGATCTCCAGGAAGGACCTATGGGATGGCGTGTGTTCGTAGAGGACCACGAGGACTCCAAACCAGCCTGGTGCGTCGTGTTGTAGAGGTGGGCACGGAGCCGGATGTTCTTCGTCTTCTTCACTACTCCCTCGATGTTCTTGTATGCTCCCCAAGCCGCTCGTTTCCTCCTGCTCAGCTCTGGAGCTAGATCGTTCATCATATTGATTTCCCGACCTAGGTACACGTAGCTGGAGCATTCGGTGATGTTCGTTCCGTTGAGCGTGAATGGGGCATCAGGAACCAATCCGTTTCTCATAAACATCGTCTTCGTTAGGTTCAGCTGTAGACCAACCTTACCACAGGCGCAGTCGAAATCAGCCAGCATTCGCTCCGCTTGCTCGATGTTCGGCGTTATAAGAACGATGTCGTCAGCAAAACGAAGGTGGTGTAGTTGCCGGCCGTCGACCTTCACTCCCATGTCTTCCCATTCCAGTTGACGCATAACGTTCGTGCGTTGAAAGTACAGATCGCCATCTTAGTCCTTCTTCGTTTAGGCAGCCTATCCGGGCCCTGAGATTCTAGCAGCCTCTCCCGAGCGGTCCTACCCAACGCTGCCGTATTGGGGGCTCCCTCAGGTTCAGGGGAATGAGGCCCATCCATATTGCTGTTTTCGGCATATTGAAGGCACACGAGTAGCTTGCCAGGCTCTGTCGTGCGGGCTAGGATAGACCTCCAGGTAGTTAGCCACGCTATCCTGGAGCGGAACAAGGGGCTTATTTTTGGAGGCGGCCCCGAATCGCCTCCCATGTACTTCCCAGTCACTTGAATGCAAGCTTTTGGCTGTGCCGACATGCAGGATACCAACCGCACACACACAGAGCGCACCACACACGCAAGCATGCATGGATGCGCCTGAGTGGGAGACAGCTGGTATGAATCAACACAGCACTACAGAAACAGGGAGTCCATCCCCTGAATCCACCTGCGTCTCAGGGCAAGTACATGGTGGCTTTTGGTCCGCGATTTACCCCCTATCCGCCACCTGGGGTCGCGCCACGTAGCCTCGCCACCAACCGGCTCGAGATCTTTCAGTGAGAGAGGACCCCTTCGTGAAAGAGATTCAAGAGATCGTGGAAAGATCTACTACAGAGGACGTGGATGCGACGTGGATCCGGAGGGGCAAGTCATTTTGTTCTACTCCATCGGCGCGGCTCCCGTAAGGGTAGCTTCATCCTTGGCAGAGGCAAACTCCATGTAAGTACCTACGGAGGATAGGGAAACCATATAATTATACAAGTTATAATCAATGTATTTCAGGCCTGAAGAAGGTGTTATACACCGAAATATCGCGGAAGTTTCCAAAGGAATCTTTTTAAAATTTTTTGGCTCGTTTTTTGGAGTATTTGGACTTTTGTGAACTTTTGGAATTCTTTTGGAATAAAACTTTTTGGAGCTTCTCTGTGTTAAACAATCGATGTTGTGAAATCTTTCACTAATATTGGTTTACTAATAGACCAAAAAGTTTTTATTGCCTATTCCTGCCTTGTAAATATAACCTTGCAATAATTGATAAAATGTTTTTTCTGCATGTAATATAATATGAATTTTCATGTAGCTTAGGTATAGCATAAGTGACAGGTAGTATCGCATTATATGAAGTAATTGCCAACGGTGCAGCCCTGCTAGGCCACTAGGAGTGTACCCTTCAAGGCTGCTAACAGTGCATCGTGTGGCACCCTTTGAGACCCCATCTTTCCCTTCTAGTAAGTATATTCTCTATCTTCGATCTTCGATTCAACGGAACCCATCCTGCCAGGTAAATTTGGCCGCCTAGTCACGCTGCACGAAGAGCAATATCGTTTCCTTCTCGCTTTACTCGGGTAGATGATATGAGAAATATCATCCTTTGTTGTATTAAAGGAGGATTCACGATAAGAACGAAGGTCGAAGAAGGAGAAATTACCTAGTGGAGAGACAGGCGGACCTCTGAGGGTGCGGACCGACACGCAATTCGCATCGAAAGATTATGACCTCGGCGATCTAGCATGGCCTTACTCTTGGCGCAGTTGGCGCGGAACGCCCACCGACTATCTAACTGCTCGCTCGCCGCAGGTCTATACGTGGCGAGTGATTAGATAGCAGAGAGAGCGTAGTGTTGAAGAGGGCACAGCGATGAGAGTCGCATCAATGCGCAAATCAACGGGCAAGGAAGGGGTCCCATTTCTCGGGTTCTGGGCCGTTTCTCATGGTTTTTCCTTCTTTCGTGTACCACTCACCATCCCTAGTTAATTTGAAATGGGCGCATTTCAGTTTCCAGTTACATGAAATATGGTGAAAATTCTTCCTTAAATTTAATGATTTGAGGAAAAACTAATCGCAACATCGATCATTCAACAGCTTAACGGAATGGGCGTCGGATTGGCCACTTTTGGTAAGCCGATGACATGTTTGAATTTGTCGTGAACACGATTTTCAAATAACATCCTTCGATAATAAGTTGATCGAAAAGTTCGTGAAATTTCTTTCACAAAAGCATATGAATAAAGCACTGGTTCTAATGTAAATGCTCCATTCTTCTTATCCAACCTCGAGTATTTTCAGATTTTTTTTAGATTATGATCCACCTTCTTTGAACCAATTCACCCATTCTAAAGCCCGTATTTGCAAACTGCTCGAGACTCTCTGGAGTTTTGATGATAGAAACTATATGTCTCTGGCAAGGTGAGGTAAAGACTTAAAAAATCTTTTCTGTGATGCCACTGTCTCATGTTCATAGCATACCTAGCAGAACTTGATGTATCACACATTTACACTCGCAGGCACATTCCACGACCACTTGGGTGGCTAAATCCCGTCCCTATTAACACATTGACGACAATGCGAGTTTTGGCTTTTTTGGCCACGTGGGACCGGCGATTTTGCGGGCGCGGCCGCCTCAGGTCGTTCAAGCAGATTTTGAGTGATAAATACATAAATAATGATCAATACAAAACCAGATCAGTAAATTGTAATGAGCACAACCTACAGGGGTACAGTAGTGGAATTTCGATCGAAAGACATGGAATAACAATAAAATTGATTGTAAAATTGAAGTGAATACATTATACGAAGTTATTGCTAATATTAGTGCCGTGTAAATTAGCTAAATTTTCTACCAAGTCTTCCCCTACGTCTTCTTGCAATGGACCTCAAAAGCAATTTTGCATTATTTCAATCAAAACACACACATTGCCATCAATGAGGTTCCGTATCTACTTCTATTACTATTTACATCTTTCACATTCATAAAAAGAAAAAGTAAACGAAAAATTTATTGAAGTGAAGATTCCGTATGGTTCAGAAATCCTCTCTAATTATACAATACGTGGCTATCTATGGCGCTGGGTTTGTACTTCATTCAAGGTCCTCTTCCCATGCTGAAAAGTCAAGAGAACCTTCTTGAAAGATCAGGCGTGGCGCGGAAAAACAAGGGTCGGGGATTATATATCCCGCAACCGCGTCCGACATGGGGCTGCATTATGCGCGGGATATATGTATATATACCTCGCGTTGTCGTCAATGTGTTGAAAAGACGACAGCGCGTGTTTTAGGTTTTCCATGAGTAGAGCAGACGCGATTTTGAGAGTTTTGTCGCCTTGGCTCATACACCTAAACTTTGATTGAAGAATACATAAACCAGGATTAATAAAATAGCTCCAGTGATGTTGGATGCAATGATCTTATCTAAAAGTATAGTATAGTGGAAGAATTTTAACCAAAAAGACGAGCATTACAATGAAAAAGTATATTCCAGTGAGTTTAGAATATAGGCGGAGCATTTCTCCCGTAAATGTATCAGAAAAAAAACACATATTCTGTCATCTGTACCGTTTTTAATCACTTTCGCTATTCTCTTAGATTGTATGTTCACGACAATACATAGAAAACGAGGAATGAACCGAATTGAAAGCTGAGCAAATCATCACTGTTTATATTAGGTTATAGAATGACCAATAAAACTACTGCGAGAAATTTGAAAAGAAGTCAAAAATGAGCAAAAGAAAATGGGTAGCACGGCCACCACCCGCTTTCGGATGCGCTGCCGTCATCATCATTGTGTCAGAATACGTTTATCTACAACCGTGTAAGTAATGCAATTCTAGCTAGAGCTTAAAAGTAACAAGGGCAAGGGGGCCGTGGCGAATAGAATGCAACGCTTAATAGGACCGAATAAGCCTCTCTACCAAAGTCGCTACGTACACATCAGGTTGATCGGGAATTCCTAGCTCGACCTTTTTGTAAATATCTTGAAACGATCCACTCTGGAGATCTGGGGATATGTATATGCACTGTCCTGGAAGGAAGAGAGAGGTACTCGAAGTGTAAAGAATGCTTCTTATACGTGAAACTTCCCTATTTTTCCCCTTTAGTAAGAGCTGAAGTGACCCAAGAAGAAATGACAAGCTCCCAAGCGTTATGGCGAGTTGTATACGGGGATCACGTATAGCTCTGATGACCTGGCAGATTATGTAACAGAAAATTTACTAAAGGTTTGGGTCTAGGAATTTTCCGATAGAGGCTTCTGGTGATCAGCTCAGAACCAGGGTGAATATCGGTCGAGGAAATCCTCGACAGGGGGGTCGTATTTGTCAGGGTGGGTCATGGGGGTCGTACTCGTGGGGGTCAGTAACATCAGTGGCATCGTGGTGCAGATAGGAGGAGAGGGTGTAGCGCAGCAGAAAACAAGGATATGTGAGAAAACATGATATAAAATATTCTTTATAGAAGTTTATATTTGAAAGCAGTACAAAGAATGAAAGTGCATCTCCGCAAGGAACAGGGTCACATGTGCACACGCGCTGCAAAGGCACCTCCTATCTACCGCCCGCTCCCTCTCCCTTAATACCTCGTTGAGAATGACACTGTTGTTAGGGACGCTGTCGCAAAAACGACAACCGTGAAGGAAAGCCCTGGGCAAATGAAGTTGTTCCTTAGGTTATAGGAGTTACGAAATGTGTTTACTACAATGCAGCTTCTGTCAACAGGTCATCATCATATGTATAACACCTTTCAATCGATTCTACAACTTGAGTGGAGGTCGGATGCATGGCCTATACTGAGACGAGATCGGACGATGACGATTGCCCCTTTTCTTGTCGCTTATGTTGGGAGAATTATTCTAGACACATTTCGAGCGTTGCCAACGAATTACACTTGCAATGGTGAAGAAGGGAGCGGATTTTCAGGTGGCCGGATCCGTCCTCGATAGATCCTCGACGCAGATATCTTCTCAACTAGAAAATGTAGAAGAAAGCTAAACAGACTGTTAGAAAGCGCAAACCTTCCGCTTTCCAAAACTATCTTCCTTTTTCAAGATCCTACGAAATTAGAGAGATATTGCCTTTTAAGTGGCAAAAACTCGCATGAAAAAAGCATCCTCGACGCTGCCTCGACAAAATTTGAGAGACCCTATCTCTTCGAGTGTAAAGCTTTAGATCAATTTCAATATTGCCCGGTAGTAGCAAATCCAGCTCTATCTCCTACCACATACTGCTCCAAAGTTATGAAATGGGGGAATGGAACCTTTTCATCGAGAGTGTAGATTTCGACGGTTTCGGGCAAGAGACTTCGGCAAATCTGACTCAGACAGAACGCGGCTGTCATACTGAATGCTTTGCTGTACGTTGATGGCAGGGTACTTGCTCGTATCACAAATAAATCAAAGTAAGGGGTCGACCCACGCTCAGCTCGGGATCAGACTCCGATCGAGTGGGTCGTACTAATGTGACCACGTCCTAGACACGACTTTCACCCTGATCGCAGCGGCTGGTTGAAATGACTGCATTGAGTTTTTCAAAATGGCAAGTAAGTGAAAACTGTTCCAGGGACTAGATTTCTGTCATGCTTTTGTATTGTCGTCCAATCCAATCGGACGTGTTGAACGACTGGTACAATCTATAATACTGCGCGGAGTTACGATGGGCAGATCTGACGAACAAACAGGAGCAACAATTACACCAAGACATAAACACCAAACAATTCACAAACGGTATCCCGAGCAATGGGCAAGCATATAGAACGACGGCCGATTCAACGGCAGTTGCGGCGGTTGATCCTGGGTCAGATTTGCTGAAACCCCGCTCGAAACCGTCGAAATCTACACCTCGATGAAAAGGTTGCATTCCCCCATTTCATAACCTTTGAAGCAGTTGTGGTAGGGTTAGATAGAGCTGGATTTGCTACTACCGGGCAAGTATTGAAATTGCTCTGAAAGCCTTCACTCGAAAGATAGGGTCTCTCAAATTTCGTCGAGTCAGCGTCTAGAGCTTCTAGGACGCTTGAATTTCCATGTGAGTTTTTGCCAGCTGAAAAGAATAACCTCTCTAATTTCGACTTGAAAAAACAAAAATAGTTTTAAAAAGCGGAAGTGCGTTTGCCACTAGTTTAGCTTCTTTCCAAATTTCTTAGTTGAGGAGATATTTGCGTCGAGGATCTATCGAGGACGATTTTTGACCACTCAAAAAGTCGCTTCCTTCTTCACCATTGCAAGTTAATTCGTTGGCAACTCTCGAAATGTGTCTAGAACAATTCTTTCAACGTAAGCGATAAGAAAAGGGGCAATCGTCATCGTCCGATCTCGTCTCAGTATAGGCCATGCATCCGACCTCCACTCAAAGTTGAGAATCGATTGAAAGGTGTTATATGATGATGACCTTGACAGAAACTGTATTGTAGTAAACATTTCGTAACTCCTGAAACCTAGGAACACCTTCACTCGCCCAAGGCATTTCTTCACTTTTGTCGTTGCGCGCGGTAGCGTCCCACGGCGGTGCCATTCTCAGCAAGGTAATAAGGGCTGTGAAGCGAGCGGCTAGAAAGATTGCTTTCCCAGAGCGGGCGATCTCTCGCAAATGGACCTGGAAAGACTATATTCTGTCATGTTTCTCACAAGGGAAGGTCTCGATGTCGAATCCGCTCTCCAAATTTGCGAAACGACTCTCTGAAAAGAGTTATAGAGGTTGTTTCAATTTAAGCCCACTGTAAGAGACACCGGCAGACACGCCTCCGGTGACGGCTTGGCCGAGCGGTAGTGTTGGCGGCTTGCAGTGGTGAGACCATGGATGGGATCTTGCTGGGCATGAAGTTCGTAAGTCTTACGTTTGACTTAAAGTCGAAAATGTGGGCAGTCATCTATCCATCAACCCATTGTCAGAGCCTGATCATGGGATGGAACTAAACTTTCAATCATTGTTGCGAAAGAGATATACGTGTATGCTTTACTTGCTTGCGCCATCCGAAGAATTGTATGGCATTTTTTTCAAGTACACGTCGTTGCCGTTTATGGCAGGATAGCACGAGGGTAGTGGCTAGGGGTAGGGGGCCAACGACTGATTGTGGACCAAGTTTCAGCTCCAAATGTCACCATTGTAGGAGTAAGCCTTCAAAGATAATTTTGTCCGCTGAGCAAACATCTTCCCATTTGTTTAGCCCATCATCGGAGATACGTCACCTTCCGTGGCGTAGAACATCCCGACGGCGGTCGGAAACATTACGGCAAAAGTGGATGTTGCTTATCAAGACCCGCTAAACACCGATGGGCTTTGACGCAGGGTCCAATTTCATCCACTGATATGATTTTTTCCATGCCAAAACAACCTACTTACAAACTAGGTAACATAAGTAACTCGTACCCGGAAGTTCCAATCCATGGTCTCCACCATTCCAAGCTCAACAGCTACCGCTCGCAAGCCGTTTACCGTGAGGTGTCTGCGGTTCTTACAGTGTGCTTTAAATTGAATCAAAGCCCTGTACTTTTCATGGAAGTGTTTGGCGTCACAATTTGGAGAGCGAATTCGATCATCGAGACTTACCTTGTGAGAAACATGAGCCGAATATAGTTTTCTCAGTCATTTGCGAAGAGATGGCGCGACTATTGGGGAATGCATCTTACTAGCGCTCGCTTCAAGCCCTTGATTACGTTGCTGAGAATGGCACCGCCGTGGGACGCTACCGCGCGCAACGACAAAAGTGAAGAAATGCCTTGTGCGAGTGAAGGTGTTCCTAGGTTTCGGTAGTGACGAAATTTACTACAATACAGTTTCTGTCAATAGATCACCATCATATAATATCTTTCAATTGATGTTCAACTTTGAGTGGACGTTGTATGTATGGCCTATACAGACGAGATCGGACGATGACAATTGCCTGGTCTTATCAAAGAAGATGTACTGACGTTGAAAGAAGATGTTCTGGGGATATTTCGAGAGCAGCCAACAAATTCACTTGCGGTGATGAAAAAGAAAGCGACTTTTTGAGTAATCAAAAGTTGTCCTCGATAGTTTCCTCGACGCAAAAATCTCTCAACCAAGAAATTAGGAAAGAAGCTAGGCTAGTGGCAAACGCACTTCTGCTTTTTGAAACTATTTTTGTTTCAAGTCGAAATTAGAGAGGTTATTCTTTCCAGCTGGCAAAAACTCACATGGAAATTCAAGCCGTCTAGAACTCTAGACGCTGACTGACGGATTGAGAGGAATCATCTCTTAGAGTAGAAGGCTTTCAAAGCGATTTCAACACTGCCAGCTGTCGTAGACCTAGCTCTATCTAACCCTATCACATACTGCTTTAAAGCTTAAGAAATGGGGGAATGAAACTTTTTCGAGAAGTGTGTAGATTTCGCGGGATCGAGGGGGTTTTAGAAATCTGATTACAGGCATCAACCGCCGCAACTGCCAGCGAATCGGCCGTCGTTCTATATGCTTGCCCATTGCTCGGGATACCGTTTGTGAATTGTTTGGTGTTTATGTCTTGGTGTAAACTGTTGCTCCTGTTTGTTCGTCAGATCTGCCCATCGTAACTCTCACGCAGTATTATAGATTGTACCAGTCGTTCAACACGTCCGATTGGATTGGACGACAATACAAAAGCATGACAGAAATCTAGTCCTGGAACAGTTTTCACTTATTGCCATTCGTATAACTGATTCTCAGTACATTTCAACCAGCCCTTTTGCGATTAGGGTGAAAGTAGTGTCATAGGAACGTCGGCAATTGTATCGACCGCACTCAGATCTGAGTCTTTGATCCCGATATAGTGGGGTCGATCCCTCTAAACTTTGATTTGATGTGAATAAGCGAGTTCCCATCAATGTACAGCAAAGCATTCAGTTGCAGCGCGGTTTATCCGTGGGTCAGATTTGCCGAAACCCCGCTCGAAACCGTCGAAATCTACACTCTCGATGGAAAGGTTCCATTCCCCTACTTCATAATCTTTGGAGTAGTATGTGGTAGGCAGATAGAGCTGGATTTGCTACTGCCGAGCAACATCAAAAATTGGTGTCAAACCTTAACACTCGAAGAGATAGGGTCTCCCAAATTTTTTCCAAGGCAGTGTCGAGTATGCTCCGTTTTTCATGTGAGTTTTTTCCACTTAAATGGCAATATATCTCCACTTTCGTGGGACCTTGAAAAGAGGAAGAAAACCATGAAAAGCGGAAGGCTTGCGATTTCTAACAGTCTGTAGGCTTTCTTTAATTTTCTAGTGAGGAGATGGCGTCGAGGATCTATCGAGGACGGCTCTCGGCCACCTAAACCCCCTCCCTTTCTCAACCATTGCAGGTTATTCGTCGGCAACCCTCGACCCTATGTCAGAATGAATTATCGACAACATAAGCTGACAATGAAAAGGGCAAGTTCGTCTTGCTGATTTCGTCTCTGGTATAAGATGCATCGACTCACTCAATGTAGAATCTACTGAAGTGCATACATATGAATTGATGACATATAAAGTAAACATTATAGAGATATGTTACTACAATACAGATCCTGTAGACAGGATTTATGTGTTAGTAACATATTTTGTATTTTCTGTTGACCTAAGACAATTCATTGCCAGGCTCTTCACGGTTGGTCGTTTTTGCTACGATCCTAAAGTCCTAAAGAACAGCGTCATTCTCAACGACGTATTGAGGGAGGAGGGAGCGGGCGTTGGATAGTGAATGCCTTTGCAGCGCGTGTGCCCATGTGACCCTGTTTCTTGTAAAGATGCACTTTCATTCTTTGTAGCACTTTCAAAACAAAAACTTCATCAGAAGAAGATTATACTATATATAAGCGGCTAGCGTGTGTCTGTTGTGTGTGTGTGTGTATGTTTGAACGGAAATTCATAGCTCGAGTCACAGTAACGATAGCGCAGTGGTTCTTACATATGTTATAGGGGGTGGGATGGGGACACAAGTGGTACGTGATAGGAACTGATAACGACTGATAATAGCTGATAAGAGGGGCTAGAAAGCGAGCATCGCCAATTTCGTTTTGCCGTTCATATTGGTAAGAGAGCGTCTATACTTACAAGTCTTATGTGGGGCGGTCCCGGAACATTGGTGGTACATGATTGGAAGCGATTAAGGCAAAAAAAAAATAATTCGATAAGGGCCGATAAGGCGCGTAAGAACGCTGAAGTCGTCGATTCCGTTGCCTGGCTCGCCTTGACACCAGAGCAAGCATACTTACAAGTGTTATGTGGGGTGGGACGGGGACATTGTTGGTGGGTGCCAGAAACTGATAACGATTGATAAGGGCCGATAAGGCGCGTCAGAACGCAAAAGTCGTTAGTTCCGTTACGCAGCGTTGACACTAGAGCGTTCCTACTTACAAATTGTAGTAAGTCGTAGTAGTACAAACAAAGGTACGTGCACATTATTCGATATATATGTCCAGCTTATTTAATAGAATTCGACTGCATAAATTTTAAAAAACAAGTCTTCAGCGAATGATAAGTTCCATTTTCTGACTATTAAGAAAACCCAAATCTCATTAAACCGCTAATCCTTTCGTGGTTCTAAATAATGATGAATGTAAATGAATGATAAGCATTAGCTCCTCACTTATGTAAATAGGCATATTTCGTTTTGATTTTGAGACTGACAGCAATCCTATTCACCGCTAAATTATCTTAATTCAAGAAAAATGCTGGATGTTTACAGTTGTGAGATAAATATACCAGTTCAGCTCAGACGTTATCACGCGTATTCTCGATGAGCTTCAGTGAAACTGTGG
>MU870375.1:12177-30532 GCA_036418205.1 Ostertagia ostertagi | reverse complement strand
AAAAACAGTGCAAACACTGTAAATCTATGAACAGCTGATTGGCTTGTTTCTTGCATGTGGGTAGAGTTCATGGCAGGATGCCTTTCTGCAAGAGCACTATACTCCTACATCTTGAGAGGTGATCGTAGCTACTGAAAGCAAGACCTGAGGGCAGTAATCTCCATTTGATGGTAGCGTAAAAGAGGTTTGGGCCAGGTTCAGCCGTCTTGCTAAAGTTTTTACGACTCCCTCTCCCCCATAACGGAATCCCGATACTACCTTTCTCCCTTGCTAAGTCATATCTGTACATGTAGTAGTTATCTCGGTGTAATGATAACGTTGACGACGATTTACGAGTATAAGACCCATCGACAAGCATGTTGCTCACCTACCTAAAGTGAACTCTACCCTGAAAAAGAGGAGCTCCAGGGTGGGCAAGTATATTACTCGGAATAAGTGAATAATACAAAAAATCGGCGTACAGCCTCTCACATATTCCAAACTTCTCTTTTTCAACCATAAATGCCGGAGAGAGGCGCGAGCACGTCGCAATATGTGTGTTTGGTCTGAGATTCACAAAAACAGCGCTGTGCAGCAATGGTTCAGATAGCTTTCCAGAAATTGCGAGAGCCTCGAAGATGAAGAGGGTAGAGGTTGGATATCGGACGTGAATAAAAATTAATTAAGGATTTTGACTAAATTAAATCTGCACGAACTGTAGAAAAGCCCAATACTAAATTCGATATAGCCCACCTTGTGATTTTAAAATGAATGCAGAAGGCTGAAAATTTTGAAAAGTCGACAAGCGTGTAGCGCTGAGAGTCCCGGTTTCCACACTCATCCGCTCTCCTTCTACCCTCTTCTACTCAATGAAAACGACCCTTTTCTTGACTGAATTGTAACGTGCAGCACAGAAATGATTCGCGGCAATAATCGGAGAGCCTCCTCTAGAAACTTTGATCGAGATTAGGGTCAGCAGGATTTTTAGAAGGTGGAAATGCACGAGGGCAGAGTTGTGAGCACTTTCACAAGGAGTGTGGCAGGTGCGGCTCTCAAGCTCAGACGGGAATGTTGCAGTGGACTCTACTTTCAACAAGGTTTCAAATACACCGAAAACTTTTATGAGTGCGCTCAATAATAATTATCATAAAGGGGCATGACTCCTCCACGCGATGTGTCTCGAACCTACACCGCAGCACTGACCCTGTAGAAACTGAACTAGTTGGGCTACTAAAGTGCGTTGCTGATATCACATTCACCAGACCTCTTTCATATTCGCTGCCATTTTTTCTACCGTCTGGACAACTTCTTTAAAGAGAAATGCTTCGAAGTAAACAAATATCATTCTTTCGTGAAATTCTTCAAGTATCGTTTTCGTGGTAATGTGGGCGGAGATTTTTCGTGAAAGATTCCTTTAACAAGGTCTAATGAAAAACGAAGCATAATCAAGATCCATCTACGTGTCTCTGTGTAATTCAAAAACCGTCTCAAGGAAGTTGGCATGACCTGAAGGTCTTTCCCGGTCGAGTGGAAAAGTAAAGAAACCAGTTTTGTCATAAGCCTCAGACCTTGAAAACAACACATGGCGAACAGTCATGAGCTACGCAGCTCTTTGAATACGCAGCCAAACGACCTGTTCTGAACGCATATAACGTGCCGTGGACCTGATTTCGGCGAACCTCGAAAATCGTAGCCGATCATAATGCCGACCCTCAAAGGACTGCGAACCTGGTCTTGTTAGCAAAGATCATGCTCTGTCTAGTTGATCAAATCGTAGCACACTACTACAAGAGTCCACAACTAATAGATCAGCGTCGACGGAGTCTATTGTGCAGAATGAGATAATGCAGGAGAATACTGAGAGTTGACCTGAATGTAATCTCAAGTCTCATCCCTTGCACGACACACCAAAGTTATTACGGCAAGACTCACCAGGTGAAACCAGTTCAACCTCATGGAAATGAGAGTATTTGTTAGCCCATGTTCACTCCAATCGAAAATCTGCATACTGTACTCAACGCATGCCCATGATCGACTATGAAGAATTCTGTACATGTGTGTTTTGAAAATCCAATTGATAGCATCTACGGAACCTCTTTTCAGACTGTCTATTATTAGCAGATTGCTGCGATGCGGATATCCTTTAACGAACATTGCTGATCTATTTGTCTCCTTCGAATGGCCTCTTTTCGGTGAGTTTATTCTCTGGGATTGAGAAGGCTATCGCAGGAGATGCTGAAAATTCACCACGAATTGATACCCTTCAATACACGGCTTTGACTGCTCTAAATGTTTCGAGAAATTGGCCCCATCATCGCATTCGAGCGCAACGAAAACACGCCCTCAAAAACAGTGCAAGCACTGTAAATTTATGAACAGCTGATTGGCTTGTTTCTTGCATGTGGGTAGAGTTCATGGCAGGATGCCTTTCTGCAAGA
The DNA here is from genome assembly GCA_036418205.1 of Ostertagia ostertagi. Taxonomy (NCBI): domain Eukaryota; kingdom Metazoa; phylum Nematoda; class Chromadorea; order Rhabditida; family Trichostrongylidae; genus Ostertagia; species Ostertagia ostertagi. The sequence goes on along the minus strand of MU870375.1, from coordinate 28,115 downwards.
GCAATACTGCCTTACACTAGAGTCTTAGCTACTAAAGCAAGACTGAGCTCACGTAGCTCCAATTCGATGTATGCGTCATAAGTTTGGGCAGGTTCAGCACGTCTCTGCTAAATTTTTACGGACTCACTCCCCCTCATAACGGAGTCCCTGATACTACTTCCTCCCTTGCTACAGTCGGTCCATCATTCTGTAACATGTATAGTTATCGTGATAATGATAACTTGATTACTAACGATTTACGATATAAAACCCATCGACAAAAGATTTGCTCATCCTGCCTAAAGACTACTACCTGAAAAAGAGGAGCTCCAGGGTGGGCAAGTATATTACTCGGAATAAGTGAATAATAAAAAAAATCGGCGTACAGCCTCTCACATATTCCAAACTTCTCTTTTTCAACCATAAATGCCGGAGAGAGGCGCGAGCACGTCGCAATATGTGTTTGGTCGGAGATTCACAATAACAGCGCTGTGCAGCAATGGTTCAAAAAGCTTTCCAGAAATTGCGAGAGCCTCGAAGGTGCAGAGGGTAGAGGTTGCATATCATACGTGGATAAAAGTATATTAGATTTCTTAATTAAGGATTTTGACTCTGAATTAAATACCTGCACGAACTTAGAAGCTCAATACTGAATCCCCGATATAGCCCACTTGTGATTTTATGTAAAATTAATACGAGAAGGCTGAAAATTTTGAAAAGTCAACAAGCGTGTAGCGCTGAGAGTCTCGATTTCCAATCATCCGCTCTCCTTCTACCCTCTTCTACTCAATGAAAACGACCCTTTTCCTTGACTGAATTGTAACGCGCAGCACAGAAATGATTCGCGGCAATAATCGGAGAGCCTCCTCTAGAAAGCTCTGATCGAGATTAGGGTCAGCAGGATTTTTAGAAGGTGGAAATGCACGAGGGCAGAGTTGCACTTTGCACAATCGGATCAGTGTGGCAGGTGGGGGCTCTTCAAGCTCGACGACGGATATTTCATTACGACTCTACTTCAACATGGTGTTCAATTACGATACACCGAAAACTTTTATGAGTGCGCTCAATAATAATTATCATTAAGGGGCATGACTCCTCCACGCGATGTGCCTCGAACCTACACCGCAGCACTGATCCTGTAGAAATTGAACTAGTTGGGCTACTAAAGTGCGTTGCTAATATTATATTCAGAAACCTCGATTCTTCGCTACTTTTCCTACCATCTGGACACTTCTTTGAAAGCGAAATGCTCGAAGTTCTAGCATGAGCAGTATTGCCTCGCGATTTATCGTTTACAAATTCAGCTTGAAGGCAAAAGTCGGGCTCAATAAGGGGTATTATGGCGATTGAAACTGAGTATAGAGATGCGAAGTGGAACGACAGTGGAGAAAAAAACTGAGAAAAACCGTCGACAAGGCCGTTAACAAAACCCTCTTTCCCACTAGCAGTGAAGGAGGCTGGCTTGGGAAAGAGGCACGTACAAACAAGTTTTCTGGAAGATGTCAGTCGTTCTATCGGTTGATACGGCAATCAACCTAGCTGATTTCACACGTTATGCCAGCCACGCACACACCCAGAGGGGCGGTAGCGTGGTTGCAGCGGCGGATACGCATATACATGTCTGGGGCCTTTATTACCGCGTTCGTCGAAATTATTGACGCGTGGAGCATATCTGTTTACGGGTGGCGCAACCACACAAGACATGCACAAAGGTTTGGCTAGGTCACTAATACCACCCTTGCTTTTAAAACATTTGGGCGCGTAAATCTATCTTAGAGAAGCGTACGGGGATTACGACAGCTTTTATTTGGATTGAAAGGATATGTCTGAACCGAGATATGCGCATTTGAATTCTGTGTCAAAATATGTAGGCGGAAACTTCGGACAAAGCAATATTATATTACCAGTTTAGCTCCGCACGCAACCGCGCGCATCAAATGGTGGGCTTTAGTGAAACTGGACAACTTGCAGAATATTAGGTCACGTGACTGAGAAACTAACAGTAAGATGTTTTGGAAATGTTCACATGATGTTTAAAGGTTGTCCAGTTTCGCTGAAGATTGTCGCGTAATGCGCAGTAGCATGCGGAATGAGAATGTCTTTATATGCTTCGTAACATTTAGCATTGATATCGAGCTCGGGCGATTTAGCGGTTTATAGAATTCCCACAATTGAAGAATCGGTGTGTAAGTGGAATAACCAATCAATCAGCATCAATCGATGATGGAAATTGGAAATATTATTTTATTCGCTATTATCCAAGTCCAGATAGTGGAGCAGCTCAACTTCCTTTGCTTTTTTAGATGAAAGGGTGGAAATGGAACATATTCCCGTGCTAGGAATCTGGTTAAGTTTAACCGAGTGCACACTCAATTGTCGCTATTTTTATTAGTGCACCTGCCTTTCATACCCCTTTCTGTCACCCACATTCACCGTATCTCCGTCCCATCTTGTAGCGTGTAGGAGCTAATATTTACTGTCACCACGAAGGCTACAACGAAATCAGCGGTACTCAAAATCCTAACTTCTTTATCAACCGTTATCGGTTGTTATCGCTTTTGATCACCCACTATCCGTGTTCCCGTCCCATCCCCTATACCACATGTGACAGCCAAGGTTCCAATGTCACCGCGAAAGCCGCAACGAAACTGGTAGTATCCAACACCCCTTATCACTTTAGCATTGACGCCCTTATCAATATTATCAGTTGCTACCCATTTTATAATCACCCTTTTGGTCCCTGCCTCACCCCACATCATATTTATGAGTACGAACATCATAGAGTCAACGCAAAGGGCGTTGCGAAACTGACGACGTTAGCATTCCGATGCCCTTTATCAGCCCTTATCATTTGCTATCACTTTCCTTCGCTCACCATTTGGGTCCCAGTCCTACCCTACACAATATTCATGAGTGCTAGCAATCCACTGCCAACGCGAACGGCGTAAGGAAGTTGGTGACATCGGCATTCTGACGCCCGTTATCAGCTTCTATCAGTACTTATCACTTTCCGCCACCCATCATCAGTGTTCACGCCCGACCCCCTATATACCCTAGAAGTTGATCGTCTCTCGTCCACGAACGCAACGAAGCTTCTTTCAACTGAAGGGGGACGTGTAAATTGAGAACCATATCTGTGTAGTACTAGAATTTGGTAAGTCTTGTGAAGGAAATAAATAAAGAAGAGATGTTGTCATAGTATGCCATTTTTAGTGGCTAGTTTGTCGTTTTTTGCTCCGTTTCTCGTTTGCTCGTTTGGTAGGACTCATCAATAATGATCATTCTTTGACACTTTTGTACTTCTTAAACGAATTTTTGGTGGACGGTGGGGTAGCAGGGCTTTTTTATGAACAGTTTTGGGGGAGAATTAAACAACCTTTTCATAGTTCGGCTTTTGAAGAGGGTGTTTCATGGACTTCGGCCTCCGGCGGAGGGAGGGGGGGGGGTCGTATTTCCAAATTTTCCTCGACGCCTCGCTTCGTACTTTGATTGATTTCGCGCCTTTATTGATATTGTCTCAATTGAATATGAGTTTGAGGTAAGTTCCAAACACCTTTGAGGCAGTGATCACAATATTTTGAGGAAGAGCGCTTTCGAAGTCTTGCTCAGCAACCAGCCTTTTGTCGTAAAAACTCCACTCCTTGCTTCCCTAGCAGCAAAGTAACTGATTAAGCAACGAAGTCCGGGAACTAGGTAGACCTAGAAGTCTTTCCTACTAAAATTGTCAGGAATGGCGCTCGAGAGAGGTGTCGCCAGCATCTCCTGATCCGAGTTGCGCGCGGCGTCAGGTTACTGGCCTGAAACTTATAGCGATGGGTTTGTTACATCAGCTGGTCCCGCCCACCGCGGGATGTGGTGCGTGGCTGGCCTAACGTGTGAGATCAGCTAGGTTGATTGCCGTATCAACCGATGGAACGGCTGGCATATCCGGAAAACTCGTTTGGACGTGGCTCTCCCCCGAGCAAGCCTCCTTCACTGAAGGAAAGGGGTTTCGATTTCGGTCTTGTCGACGGTTTCTTTGCGTTTTTTCTTCACTGTCGTTCCACCTCCCATCTCTACACTCAATTTCAGGCGCCATAATGCCCAAACACGAGCCTGACTTTTGCCTTTAAGGCTTCTAACATTATTAGCCAGTAATGTAGCTGAAGCGCGCGCAATTCCAAGTGGCCAATCTGTATGCCGCCGTGTGCTCCACATCCCTTCGAATTTGAGGACCCACTTGAAAGATAAAATATCCTTTGTAAACGTGCGAATTTCGGATTCTCTAGCTTGTGTGGTGATAAAACACTGAAGTAACTAAGAATTGCTAAGCGGATACCTCTAAATCGCGATGACTTTGCGTGGGCGAAATCAATTGTTATTGGACTACTCGGTTGGCATCACTTGATCATTGATGTTCCTACCGACGCTATCTAACTGTATAAATGCTTGCTCCGATTTTCTATCTCCAGCGGGCCGATAGCCCCCCCCCCCCTCTTGACTGTCGAGATTCACTCACGCAGGCTTGTCGCGGTCGTATATATTGGAAAGATCTAGCTTGTATTAATATATTTGAAATAAAGAGGCTGAAGCATGAGAACGCCGATTGTAAAATGTCTTAGAATATCTGCATCACACATGCTCCAATTTGAATGAAGATTTAGTTGTTGAGCGAAGAATTCACCCAATTTAGTCCGCACCGTTTCGTTACTAAAGAAACGTGATGAATGACACTTCATGATTGATAAAATGTCATTTCATTTCCTGGAGAAATAAAACATAGCACAGCATACTTGATAGTTGTCCATTGTATATGGCATAATGTATACTGGGAAATTTGGATTAGGAGTGGTTCGCAATTTGCTGGACCTCATCATTTCTGATTAGGCGACGATTCTACTGATAGGGATTCCATGTCGTGAAAGAAGTATTTGAAACCAGAAGCGGTGTGAGCTGCATAAGAATCCGCATTTAGAGGAGGAGAGAAGTATCAAGGGTGGTCCGAAAGTATGGACGCCTATGTTTTTCTATGTAATAGCAAGAAAAAACTTGATCAGGAATCAACTTCCACAAGATAGAGTCGTAGCTATTTGATCGTTTGAAGAAGTGCTTGAACTTCAGGACTCCAGCTTCGAGAAAGGTCTACTGATGTTTACGACAAAATAGCGTGGACGCAGTGCACGCGATAATGTTCCCTCTTTGAAACGGCTAACTTCAGAGCACCACCGAGCTGTAGAAGTCTTTTGAGGTTATGCTCTACAACATCCTCACATAGAGGAGTCCACTGGGTTAAGGGCCTGAAAGGGAGAAGGTCACAATTCCTTGCTCCTGGCCCAGGAAGTGAGCGCCCAGGATGGCTTTGGTCGATTTGAACGCGTATTAGGAGCCCAGTTTCATTGAAGGTAATGATCCTCAACTGAGCTGTTTTCATAGTAATTCGCTTTAAGTAATATTGAAATACTACTTCAGCTTGCATCTGCAACCAATCTTCTGGGAGCATCTACTCTACGGTGATCGTGGCAGCAAGTCGGTGGTCCATTGCTGATGGATATTGCTTTTTTATCAAGATAACTTCGTATAGCATACATTATACGAAGTTATACGAGCGCAAAAGCCAAGAAAGAGACTCGATCAGGAAACCGACTTCACACAAAGATAGAGTTAAGCTATTTGATCACTTGTGCAGAAGGTGCTTTGAATTTGACGACTCTGCTTTGAGAGAGGCCTTCTGACGTCCAACGACAAAATCAGCAGTGCGCCGCAGGTAGCCAACGGCGATGTCGTCCCACCTCTTCTGAAGCGCTAACTTCAGAGCACCCACCGAGCTGGAGAAGTCTTATGAGGTCTTGCTCTACAACATCCTCACATAGAGGAGTCCATCGGGTTAAGGGCCTGAGAGGAAGAAGGTCACAATTCCTTGCTCCAGTGGCCCGGGAAGTGAGCGCCCAGGATGGCTTTGGTCGATTTGAACGCGTATTAGGGAGCCCAGCTTCATTGAAGAGCAAACGATCATTGAGCAAAATGCTCGTAAATCCAGAACAACATACCGTACCTCATTAAGTCTTTTGCAAGACCTTCGAGTTAATTTTAACATTTGTGGAAGATGAACTCCAATGGAGCTGCACTTTTGGATGTTACCCCGTCACAAACTACCACACCTTCGGGAGAAAGTCTGTTGTAAACTAGACGTTATCTCGGAGACTTGCTCTCACTTTTTGGCAACAACTGCCTCTGACTTTGGTGGTCGCAAAGAAATTTATTTCTCATCAACCCAATCCGTAAGAGATGCGGCGCACCTCGAGCTCGTGCAGAAACTTTTTGCATTTTATCAGTTGAATCTATTCGGTTGCTCCAATAAAAACCAGCATAGAAAGAGTCGGTAACCTCTTCAAATAATGACTGCTTCCCAAGATTTTCTGGAAGGAGTGACGGCAGATCCTGAGATCAAAAGCGATGTGACTCACGCTGGCTTCATCGTTGTGAGCCATCCTCTTCTAGGTGATTGCCCCAATCCTCTGAGTGTGCACAACTTTTCGCAATTCCAGAGACGTGTGCTTGAACCTTGAGAGCACCGAACATGTTGAAGAGGGAATACCGAGTCGCTTTCCGAAGTTGCAATTTCAGAGACCGTCATTGGGCAGCCTCTTGGTAATGGGTCGATGCAAAAAAATCTTCATGGCGAGAGTTCAGATGAACTTTGGACCAAACAACTTATGGTGCTTCTTACATAGTTTCAAAGCTTTCGAAGAGTTTCGAAACACTCTGAAAATACTCCACGGCTCAGTGCCAGCAAGCGGTCAAAGCCGCGTCCTATACTTTTCGGCCACCCTGTACTACCTTGCTCTCATAATGGAACGTGAAGGGTTGGTTTTTTCCAGAGGAGCATTTAGGTGAATTTAATGTGGGCATTGCTTCAGCATACAACATAATAGGATGTCCAAAAAGTTCGTGCCGCTTTCGAACATTTTTTTGAGTTAATGTTATGATAAAAAGCAATATCCATCAACAATGGACCACCACTATCAGAGACTTGCTGCCACGATCACCGTAATGAGTAAGATGCTGCCTAAAGAAAGATTGTTTGCAGATGCAAGCTGAAGTAGTATGTCCAAACTTCTTTAAAGGCGGAATTTACGATGAAAACGAAGCTCAGTTGAGAGTCTTACCAGTGGGGCGCTGATCAGCCTAAAGACCAACTGTTCTTCTTGTCAATCATTTCAATTAATCATCATAAAGGGCATAAACTTACGGCTTAAAGGATGAATTCACCATATGAAGCAAGGTTAAAGAAATTGGGAAAATTGCATAGATTGGGAGGCAGGTGGACCTAAGGGTGTTGACCGACGCGCAACTGGCAGCGAAAGATTTGATCTTGGCGATCTAGCATGGTCCACTCTTGGCGCAGTTGGTGGGGTACGCCCACGAATCATCTAACCACTCGCCGAAGGTCTATACGTGGGAAGTGATTAGACAGCCGGGAGAGCGTGTTGACGAAGGCATAGCGATTATAGCCACATCAATGCGCAAACCAAAGGGCAAGGGAGAGGTCCCATTCCTCGGGTTTCGGTACCCTTATTTCCAATGAGCCAACTTTTCATCGTAAATTCCGCCTTTAAAGAAGTTTGGACATACTACTTCAGCTTGCATCTGCAACCAATCTTCTGGGAGCATCTACTCTACGGTGATCGTGGCAGCAAGTCTCTGATAGTGGTGGTCCATTGTTGATGGATATTGCTTTTTATCAAGATAACATTAACTCAAAAAATGTTCGAAAGCGGGCACGAACTTTTTTTGGACATCCTGATTATGTTGTATGCTGAAGCAATGCCCACATTAAATTCACCTAAATGCTCCTCTGGAAAAAAAACAACCATTCACGTTCCATTATGAGAGCAAGGTAGTACAGGGTGGCCGAAAAGTATAGGCGCGGCTTGACCGCTTGCTGGCACTGAGCCGTGGAGTGTTTTCAGAGTGTTTCAAAACTCTTCGAAAGCTTCGAAACTATGTCAGAAGCACCATAAGCAGCTTCATAGGCAAGAGTATTAGATTGAACTTTGCCAACAAGTTGTTTGGTCCAAAGTTCGTCTAAACTCTTGCTATGAAGCTTTTTTTGCATCGACCCATTACCAAGAGGCTCCCCAATGACGGTCTCTGAACTGCAATTTCGGAAAATGACTCTATATTCCCTCTTCAACATGTTCGGTGCTCTCAAAGTTCAAGCACACGTATCTGGAATTGCGAAAAGTTGTGCACACTCAGAAGATTGGGGCAATCACCTAGAAGAGGATGGCTCACAACGATGAAGCCAGCGTGAGTCACATCGCTTTTGATCTCAGGATCTGCCGTCACTCCTTCCAGAAAATCTTGGGAAGCAATCATTATTTGAAGAGGTTACCGACTCTTTCTATGCTGGTTTTTATTGGAGCAACCCGAATAGATTCAACTGAATGCAAAAAGTTTCTGCACGAGCTCGAGGTGCGCCGCATTTTTTAGGGATTGGGTCGATGAGAAATAAATTTCTTTGCGGCCATCAGAGTCAGAGGAAGTTGTTGCCAAAAAGTGAGAGCAAGTCTCCGAGATAACGTCTAGTTTACAACAGACTTTCTCCCGAAGGTGTGGTAGTTTGTGACGGGGTAACATCCAAAAGTGCAGCTCCATTGGAGTTCATCTTCCACAAATGTTAAAATTAACTCGAAGGTCTTGCAAAAGACTTTAATGAGGTACGGTATGTTGTTCTGGATTTACGAGCATTTTGCTCTGATCGTTTGCTCTTCAATGAAGCTGGGCTCCCTAATACGCGTTCAAATCGACCAAAGCCATCCTGGGCGCTCACTTCCCGGGCCACTGGAGCAAGGAATTGTGACCTTCTCCTCTCAGGCCCTTAACCCGATGGACTCCTCTATGTGAGGATGTTGTAGAGCAAGACCTCATAAGACTTCTCCAGCTCGGTGGGTGCTCTGAAGTTAGCGCTTCAGAAGAGGTGGGACGACATCGCCGTTGGCTACCTGCGGCGCACTGCTTAAGTGTACGTATATGTAAATGAATGCTAGCGTGTATATGTATTAGTTTGCTTGTTTATGTGCGTATGTTTATGTAAGATGTGTGAATGCGTATTTGCATGTGTTAGATAAACCTGGTATAATTAAAACTAATACAAAAATAAAAAGTAAATAGTACCAGTGAAATGATACAAGAAAATTAGGGATATAAACAAGCATGACTAGATAAGAAGGACGAGGAGATAGCAAAAAGAATAAAATGAAAAATAGAATTAGAATGAAAAAAGAATTAGAATGAAATAGCCTTATATTAACAATCTGATAATCTTCCTATCATCCTCTTATTCTTTAATAATCTTTTTGGTATACTGTACTTCCTAATTGTGCATTTACACTGTTTACGCGTCTTATATTAGCCATCCTAATAATCTTTCCCTATTTTGGTATACTGTACTTCCAAATGTGTGCGATAACACTGTAAGTGCTGTGATATGCGTATTCATTAATAATTTTCTAATATATAAACTTCTTACTCGTTTTTTGCATTCTAATTCTACTTAATGTGACGATGGTTCAGTGCACGGTATTGCTCGAACCCTCATTCTTGTACCCGTGTTACTATATGTTGTAATTCGTTGACTTTTTAACTAGTGTTTGATCCTTTGTTACTCACCGAATTCGTGTCTTCCACTCTACGAGCTCCAGGCGATGATTACAGAAGATCTAGCCTGTCACGAGAACGAATCTGAGGAAAAGTTCCCAGCGGCCAATTCACTAATTGCTTTCCATGCGTGGACCGAAAATTTGGCTGAATTCAGCCCCTTCTTATCGATGTAGCCACTGGTGCTTCTGCAGGTGATATTCATAGAACAACCATTTCTCATCAGCAGTAGCGCGTTGTTCAGCCACCGCGTAGGGATGGAATAGGGTAGAAGATGTTGACAGAACTCGTGTTGCACTCTTGTGATTACTTCTCGTTCATGGGGATTTCTTTGTCCAAGCCTCTACAATTTTCCAAAGGAGGACAGCCTTCTATCAAACGCGCACGTGAAAGCTCTAAGCGTGGCGATTCTCAGCAGAATAACTCGTGCGGTTGTCTTCAATAGGAGAGTACAGCTGGTCCAAATGGGACACCGATTGTCTTCGTGGATCAGGATTCTCTCAAGGCTGTTTTCTATAGAGCGAAGCAGCCCATTCTGATACCGCAGGGTGAAAGATAAGGAGCTGTATCGCAAAGCAAATATAACTCCTAGCTTCGACCGGTTTGTGGCTCAGTAGAAATTTGTGATCAAATCTGATGAATATGGCTCTCTTCTTTTCCCATTAAAGCTCAAAGAAAACAGGTAGGACGAGCATAATTCTTCCACATAGGTTAATTCATGTGGCATTCCTCGCAGACTACTCGATTACATTAGAAATCGCTATGTGAACTGCTGGCTTGAGGTGTAAAAAAAGGCACGAACTTATGAGAGAACCTAATATCCCTACTACATATACCAGTTTAGCTCCACGCAACAGCGCGCAGCACAACGACTCGTTAGAATGGACAACCATTTTATGCAAAGTTGATCAGGAAACTAGGTTCTTGTTGGATGTATGAGTCCATGTACAAATATTATACAGGGTGGCGAAAAATGACGTGCGCCAAGGAATCTATCCAGACTTTATTTTTTGTTCATAGACAGAGAAGGACAACACTGTTGTGATTCTGCTTCCAGAGCACCAGAGCTTTCTTGAAGACCTCTTCATGATATATCTTCGCATTGATTTCCATGATTTTATTGTGATAAATCGTCAATGGAGGAGTCGCCCAAGCAGCTGCATACTGCCTTCCAAACATCAAACTTCCAGCGAATGGGATTTCGCAGGTATTTCCCAATTAAAAATGTTCCCAAGGGTGGAGCAAAAAAGTTGATGGTAATTTAGGGGTTTTAAGCTGCTTCAATGGGAAAATTTTTTGTCGAACCAGACGATTCTCAGCTCCACCGCACCATCGTCTCGATATTGAAACTAATCAGATCTATTCAAAACTGACAGCGACCACTTCGATCCATTTTTATATTTATTGAATGTTAGAGTTTGTTGTTTTATAAAATCAATTTTCCTTCAAAATTTTGTGGACCAAAAATGGAGTTTACAATACCGCTACTAATTTTTGTTCAATCGACGGTTTGCGACGGTCGGAAACCGTCGCAAACCGTCGGCTCGCCATAACTCTTTAAAAAATGGTTCGCTCGACCTGCAGTTTATACCATCTGATAGCTCTGCTCGAGATCTACAAGATGGTTAAATTCAATTTCTGAAAGAGCTCCATCTAGGATTGCGCCATGCACTCGACCTCCATCCCGAGAAGTAATGAATATACTTTGTATGTGATGCGCATATAAGTCCTCCTATGCAGCCTGATCATCCCACAGAAACATGGATCTCAACACCCTCAGAATACGCCACGTACCCAACCGGTCCACCATATGGTGAGATTGAATGAATGTTTTTTTTCGAATTTCACGATCTTTAATTCGTTCTAGAGCGCTAATTGGCTAACCGTGCGCTGATCAACCCATTCTTCCACTCCAAATGAGAATCTTCGAACAGTTTCCAGCAGTAGTAGTAGACCTATTATGTGACATTCCCCACATTTAGAGGAGATGATTTGCGGAAACCTGAGAAGATAGCCAGGAATCTCTCCACAGACGTAGACTCCAGTTACTTCTCTGTAAGATTGATGTAGAATATTTGGTCACGGGTAAGCGCTCCGTCCGTGGTGTGGCCCCAAACATCACTCTCCGTCATGCCCTAAAATGAAAATCAGAGTTTTTGCTCTTCCAGATGACTCTACAGAGTCTTCCTTCCGTAGTGCGACCCCAAACATCACACCTCGTCATGCCCTTGCGATATGATCAGATTTTTTTTGGTTCTCCAGATGAACATAGAAGACTGAGATGTGCACCATTCAATTCCCCATAAAATACTGTCGAACGGTATACAACTCACTTTTTGGAGAACATCTAGTTTACCTGCCACTAGATCCATTTTGTGACATTTCGCAATTTTCGAAGGGATGTTTTGAGGAAATTCGAGAAGGGAGGGACGAACTCTCTTCCCTATCGTAGAGTAAGTTTACTTGTATGTTGGAAAAAGATGATACACTCGGGCTTGAGCGAGTGTTTCTTCCCTGGTGTGGCCTCAAACATCGCTCTCCGTCATGCCCTGAAATAAAAACCAGATTTTTTGGTCTTCCAGGTGGCTCTACGGAGCTGTGGTGTACACCATTCGATTCTCCATGCAAAATGCTATCGAACGATATACATCTCAGTTCCCACTTGAAACTTTCGTTTTTCACCGTTTTCGGCCTTTTCCTTATCGCCGATCGCCTTCCTCAGCCCTGGCCACCCACGTGCTATTCACGTGCGCGGAGCGTGAGAGCTCACGTGACAGCCGATGGCCTTTCTCGGTAGCTGGCGGGCAGCCCGATCGATACACCGCTATGCGTGTCGAAAGTGCGTGGGAAAGTCACCACGCACCGCGCACGTGAATAGCACGTGGGTGGCCAGGGCTGATCGGCGTAATGTATAACTTCGTATAATGTATGCACATACTTTTCGTGGTGCGAACCCTTCCATTATCTCTGGACGTCCCACTCTGAATTTTTGTTCTTCCTGGTGACTATATCCTCACAATATAACTGCCAAAAAACTTACAAAGACAACAAACAGCCTGTGAGAACCCCTTCAATCGCGCGCCACTTATGAAAGCGCACGCTGCCATACGTACGCAGGAAGGCCGTGCTTGACTAAACAGACTTGACACAAGTATTGCACTGCCGCGATGCACGCGCGGCCACATGAGCTCGCCAGCGCAAAAACTGCTCGGTACGCAATGTATTAGCGGCAGAGCCTGGCGCTTCAAAGGCTGTACAGTTTTAACGAGCCCTTTCGTGTCATGCACGTGGCAGTGTGCGGGGCTAAAGTGATACTTGATAACTCACCTATAGAAAGTCGACAGGAGTGTGGCCGATATCGCGCTGGAGTAGTGCACCCGTAAACGCGGTTTCTAACTTAAATTCTGCCCTCGTCAGATTATATATAGCTGATTCAAAATTTGCCACAGGCTCAAGGACAACATTCACGACAGTCTGATGAATAGTGATAAGGTGCCAAAATTATCTATCGCTATCGTGCAGGAAGTGCGCCTCGCGGCGTCGACGCATTGAATGAATCAGTCAAAGCGTTTGAACGGAAAATAGAAACAAAACGATGGATAAAGTAGGAATCAGTACAAAAGAGATGTATTTCCGGGTAAGACCAAAGACATTCGTGGCAGATGTGCAGCCGGAATTTGGACGCGCAACAGTTCTTCCTATTTTTCGAGTTGTGTACCAGGTAATTGTGGTAAGTGTAATTTTTTTGCTCTTTTAGTCTAATTCTGAATGATTGGTTTGAAACCAGCGATTTATGTGTGAAATAGATTCATCTGGTGGACGAGTTGATGAGTTGTTCTCTAAAGGAATCTTTTTCGAAAAACCGTGATTCTATTTCGCCCACAATTCGCTGGCTTGAGACAAATCGTAAGAACGAAAGACAAAAAAATTGCATTTGTTTTGGTAAAAAAAATTCGAAAAACCGAAAGGGCTGCTACGCGTTCAAAGTACCGCCGGACATCTGTCACAAATGCTGGCGACGGGAATGCTTCCACTTGGTTCTTGGAGTGCCTTCACTAGAAACTCTTTCTGGCCTTTGACTTATTGCATTCACATCTCACACTTCTACTGCATCCTATTCTATCGATCGATTTGTCTCTACTCTCCCAAAATCGACGCCTTTAACCGGATTTTACGTTGCGTCGCCTGATAGTCCGCCTTGGGGTGGAATATTTTTGCATGCTCCGGCTCTGGCTCTCGCGCGGCACACTCTATCTCCATTGTCCAAGAGTAATATTTTTTGTCTAGCTGTTGCTATGGTAGTTGACTTTAAAATAGACTTTTGAGATGCCTATTGAAATTGGAAATGCTGGCGCGAGCCTGACGCAATTGATGGCGAGTTGATCTTGCAAAATGCCAAACAGCAAAGTTGTAAGCGTGAAGGTCATATGATATATATTCTATCGATTTGGAGTGGCGTTCTCACTAGCGCTATCCGCTTATTGAAGACAGAACACTGAATGTTTTAGACGTGCTCAATTCTGTTCGCTACCGTTTAATGTTATTAGCCATCTCTCCGTTTTCTCTTTCGTACAAAGGAATGCTCATAACCTGGTGCACTAAGGTAGATTTAGTTTCGTTTACCGATATGTGTTACTAAAGCCCCGATTGGGAAGTGTTAGCGCACGTAAGCGTGCATCGAATAAATAAATAAATAGAAAAATATGGAATTCAAGAAAGATTGAAGGAGCAAAAAATTTCATAGGTGCTCTCGAGATAATTCGTTTCACACAAACTAACTAGGCAACTGCTTCCTTCAGGATGATCTGTTGACACTCCTTCGTTAGCATATCGAAATTGCTCACAAACCTTCAATATATCCATAAGCGTCGCGTGAATATCGAAATTTGTCATCAGCTCCAGCGTCTTCTGCCTCAGATGTCGGTGCAGTGAAGTATTACGGTAAGCAGAAGGGATAGTTACCATAAGGAAAGGGTTGAGGTTTTCATACTGACCGAGCCTGAGATTGCCTATCTGAACAGAAATATGGTGACGCTGAGCCTAAGAATGAAACCAAATCAAAGGAAGGTCCAAGCTAGAGTCAGTACCCTCACTCAAATATTGATAATGGATTTCGGGTTTTTGCATGTTTTTGTTGAGGCCAAATGAAGTAATCGCACGTGGCGTGTACCCCCTGGTTAAGGGGGTGGTGAACCTGACGAGGCACTGCTCTTCCACTGCGTCATTCGTTCTTTCTTAATATTGTGCTGTCATTCTTTTGAATTTCTTTCAAATTTCAAATTTCAAAAAATTTTCTTTTTGGTCCAACGGCGTGGCTCTCGTGAGGGCGCTTTATACTTGGCGCAGCAAAACACATCAAAATATCGCAGAAGATTTCAAAGGAATTCTTTTTCAAACTGTTTCTTGCTTTTTGAAACTTTTGAATTTTTTTGGAATTTTTGAATTTTGTGAACTTTTGGGATTCTTTTGAAATTAAATTTGTGCCTCTCTGTGTTATACAATATCATCGTTCTTTGTTGTGCTATCTTATCCGTCCAGTCATTACTGCTGTTGTGCCGACATTTTTGAAATTCATAATGAATAGCACGCTACGATCACGCAGCTGCCCCACGTGAGGACGGGGTGCTCCGGGTTGTGCTGTATTTCTGGTGTAGTGAACAGCGTACGAATTCGCGCAGATTTGACGATAAAATGGCCGCCCAATGAATTGAAGGCAGAGGTAAACGAAGGTTCAGTGATGAAGAAAAACCAAGAAAAACAGCCCAGAACCCAAGGTGCGACGGACGAGCGATTGGCAAGCGACGGACGAACGATTTAGCGACTAGAAGTACTATTCAAAAAGGAGCTGTTCATAAAGCTCTTCTTCCAAATCATTGAACAATGCTAAGAAAAGTTCCTTACCAGTTACGCTAGGTATTCCACACCGTAGAGGAACGAAAAGCTCGGTGGGGCTTGGCGAGATTTGATCCAGGATTAGTGCCCTAAGCCGGGAAGCGGCGCCGTTCGCCACAAAACCACCCTCCGCGACTCATGTATTAACTGCAAACCCCCTCGCATGATAGGTCATCAGCACTCTTTCATGATAATTTACTCATTGAAAAAAACTTTAGTGAGTAGGGTGATATTTCATAGAAGCTATGCAGAAG
The DNA here is from genome assembly GCA_036418205.1 of Ostertagia ostertagi. Classification (NCBI taxonomy): domain Eukaryota; kingdom Metazoa; phylum Nematoda; class Chromadorea; order Rhabditida; family Trichostrongylidae; genus Ostertagia; species Ostertagia ostertagi. The sequence continues at coordinate 12,351 of MU870375.1, read as the reverse complement.
GCGAAAAGTGAAGAAATCTCACACCGTCTCTTCGCGGTCCATGATCACCCATGAAGAAGAGGAAGGAGCGGTCGATGATGGCACGATTCCTCTGGAAAAACCTGAGGAAATGTTCGTCAGCGTGGTATAGATCTTTCAGCGTTTCGTGCGCCAGTGTCGTCGGCCATATTTGGA
>MU870375.1:0-10289 GCA_036418205.1 Ostertagia ostertagi | reverse complement strand
CCTCTAAATTGAAGCGTAATAACTTCGTATAGGCACAATAGAGGTGTTTATGTCAGGAGGAAGGGACCATAGCGGAGGATAGAAAGCTTGCGCAGGAAAGGAAGGTCCCGGCGGTTGACGGGGGACTAATCTGGTAAATAATAAGGTAGATAAGGCGATCGTTTGTGATCAGGGAAATCAGTGGTGTGTTATGTAAGCAATATTCCTATAGAACCACTCTTGTAATAATGTGCGCCCAGGACAGCAAACGTGACGGTGCAGGTAATTATTACATTGAGGAAGGAACTCCAAACATCATTTCTAACCTTTTTGATGATTATAACCAGAAATAGGGGTCTTTGATGCTAACAGTATTGATGTGACAGAAACATACCCGGGTAGGCGTTCATGAACTTTTCCATATAATCCAGCATTTCCAGATGGGGCTCACTGCAGGATTGCCATAAGCTCTTCTTGAAATTCGACGATTCTTTTTGACGGAGATCGAATGGCCTGTGGGTATAGGGTTTCAGAATAAAGCGATGCTATCTCCTAACTAGTTATAAACCTGAAACTAATTCCGTGGTTACAGTAACGACTTTTCACCTGTAAAATTACAGCATGTTTTTCATATATATGCACTGTATTAAACGTACAAAGGGGCGTGTAACATTTGGAAAGAGAATACCTCCAAATGTGATCAGCTTCGCTCCTGTTGAAGCCAAGGCAATCCGGGTAATAGACCATTCCAACATCGTAGTCTTGCGCAATCATGGTCTGCAATTTACCTCTCTCAAATTGCTTGCATACTGTACGGAAATTCTGAAGAAACTATATCAAAATCATACTGCTACCAACTGCGAGCCGTATGCAAAAATAAGCTATTATCCAATCTTGCTTTCATCTGCCAACTTTCTCTTATAGCTGACTCAGGCTAACCCTTGCGCTTCTTTTGACCAGCGCATCACCCTCGCCATTGCCCTGTTCATCATCGATTTGCTCAAGAGGGCGCCAGCAACGTCTCCATTTGTCGCATGCGCAAACAGTCCAGAGAATCCTTCTTGCTCAAATCAGACAAAGTCCCTCATTCAGAAGTTTCGTGAAGAAGTCTGACCATCGGGCCGGTCGTCCAGGTGTTCGTTTGACGTCCCGAGGGATCCAGTCGGTAACCGCTCTGGTCCAACGGTCATCGCAAAATCGCATGACGTGTCCGGCCCACCTTATCTTCGATTCCTTGGCGAAAACGGCAGCGTCCCTGATCTTCGATCGTTGGCGTAGTTCGGCACTCCGGATTCCCCTCTGCACTTGCGTGTACAGGGTTACTCCTAGCATCGTCCTCTCGACAGCGCATTGAATAACATTTATCGCATACTCGTCCTGCCTGCGAAGAGTACAGGCGTATACCTCGTTTCCGAAAACGAGATGCATGAGCGTCAAGTGCAGACCACACAACACAAGTGACGACGTCCTCCACAATGTGCGAATTTTACGAGTACGCTCCTTCGATTCACGGCTCGTCGGTGGCTCATTCGAATGAGGGCTGGTTTGTATTCAAAGTTGGTCCACAAACCTACCTCGCTAACACAACTGACCTATCAACATAACCACAAGCGAGAATATAGTGTCCGTGTTCAAATCAAGGCGACTGTAGTCCATAAACGGTGTCGAACAGGATGTATTTACAGCATTCATGACAATGGGAAGCGGAACAGACATTCAGAGGAAAGCAAAGGAGTGTTAGTCCTTTTTTCGCAGGCAAAAGTGCCGGGCATGTTGAACGAAAATAGGCTTTCGGAACTCTATGGACAGTCCTGACCGTCTGCGTCGTATATAGAGCTTAGGTGTAGCTACCGCTGTCACTATCGTTCGTATCATCGAAAATCTTGCTCTCAGCGACCGTCTCTCACATTTATCAGAGCGCATTCCCCTACCGACCAGTATCTAAGCCAAGTTAAGGAGAACAAGCAGAGCGATGGTCTTTTCTTGACGGCTTACTCAGGCTTCTTGGGCATTGTCCCCGCCAGTTGACACCTCTACTTTCACAACTCAGTACCGTACCGTTGCTGCGTTCAAAAGCAGTGAGTACTTTATTTGGGCGCTCAACGAACCAAGCTGAGAGCTACTGTATGTTTCATCTATATGCGTACAGTGACAGGAATATCAAGAGAGGATACGACATATACGCAATGAATTTGCTGTGAGGCATAAACTTTAAGCTTTTGATTAAGTACGCAAAATTCGGAGCGATTTTATCCCTTATCGCCGATGGCCGACAACAGCTATGCTCTGATTGGTATAGAATAGAGGCTAAATCGACTCTCGGTCATCTATGATTGAGCCAAAGAAAGATCGAAAATGGCATAATGTACTGCTCACACTTACAATCCTTCAAAACGATTAGGCTGCAGAAGTTCTCGAGGCTAGTGAGGTTCATTGTTCGCTCTCTGATTCGGCGTCTTCTTTCTATGGTCGCTGAGGTATCAAAATGGATAGTCCATCTATCACAACTTCATAACAGTACCCTCTGGCATAATAATCACTAACCAAAGACCACTTGAGCCGCTATAGAGGCAACTATTGAGAGAGGCCGCGCCGCTATGGATTAAACTATAGGATGATTCTAGAAGTTGGAAGGTTATAGGACATAGCACTTTGTCAGCGTCCAAAAGAGCGGTTCTGCAACTTGTTTCGGCATTGAACGCACGAATGGGGATGTCAAAACGTGTGGATGAAGTTTCGAATTGTTTTTGAGTACAACTTCGGTCGTTGAAACCTCGCACTAGTGTTGCTGTTATCAGTAAAATTCCTCTTTCATGAGTATGTTTTCGCCTACACCAAAACCGCCTGCCTATCACACGCCTCGTATCAGTTGAATAAATATTATAACTTTGGCGCACTCGGCGCCTCCCATGTTGCATTGCCATGTTAACTTGACTGTTTGTAGAGCAGTTATGTGACGAAGATTTGTGACGCTGTCGGCCTTCGTATTACGTTGACTGAACATACTGCTGCAAATACTAAACAAATACTGCAAAGGGTCTAAACACGATCATTTAAGGACGCGCACAACTGTAGCGGCCGAAATATCTTTCGATAAGGATACTAATCAGCACCGCAGACTTCCCACGCTTCGCAAATAGCTTCCCAAAATTTTCCCAAAATAGTGACACACGACGCGAGGGATCTCAATAGCTGCCAGAAATGAATTTACCATGTACTCCAGATAAAATTTTAGAAATAGTATTAATACTCCACTCACTAATGCTACATTCCTGGTAGGTGATCCTGTTAAGGGACGCCTAAAATGGCTCAAATATGGCCGACGACACTGGCGCACGAAACGCTGAAAGATCTATACCACGCTGACGAACATTTCCTCAGGTTTTTCCAGAGGAATCGTGCCATCATCGACCGCTCCTTCCTCTTCTTCATGGGTGATCATGGACCGCGAAGAGACGGTGTGAGATTTCTTCACTTTTCGCCTTCTGCATAGCTTCTATGAAATATTACCCTACTCACTAAAGTTTTTTTCAATGAGTAAATTATCATGAACGTTGATGACCTATTGAATCGAGGGAGGGTTTGCATGTTAACTATCATGAGTCCGGGCGCGGAAGGTGGTTTTATGTTGAGCGAAGCGGCGCCGTCTTCCCGCATTAGGGCATAATCCTGGAATCAATCTCGCCAAGCCTCACGAGCTTTTCGATTCTTCTATCGGTGTCGATACCTAGGTACATTGGGGTGTAGGAAACTTTTTACTTAGCATTTGTTCAATGGATTGTGGAAGAAGAGCTTTATGAACAGCGTCTTCGTTGAATAGATACTATCTAGCGGCTAATCGTTGATAGAAAACGAGAAGCCAAGGGATACTAACTACAAACACCGGTCACGATCGCGTGCCAATGCGGAGATCGTCAAGAGGCTCGACTTGGGTCTATAAGCGATTTGGTCATTACGGTTTTCATTTCATCATAGAACCTTCGGTTTAATAACTCAAAGCGTGCCTCAATTCAATGGCTGACAGGCCATTATAGTTCAAAATGGCTACGGCAGAAGGGAATTTCCGGTACGCTTGTGTCAATACACCGAATACAGCAATCAAGCCGGAGACCCGTCATCGGTGGGCGATCCTGGTTCGATTCCTCGTGGTGACAAACTTTTGTATTTCGTGTTGACGTGGTTACTGACGGTCCTAATTATGAATATGGCACTCATTGTTCATGCTAACTCCATTTTGCGCGAATTTTGAAACGTCAACTCGAAATGCAAAAATTTGTCACCACGAGGAATCGAACTAGGGACCCCTTTTCTGGTATTCAGAGGGCCGTTCAGGAAAAATTAACCATGGTTCTGTGGTTCCCGCATGTGCCCCTATATCATGCAAAAGACCGTTTTGAAAAAGCTTGGCACCCCTGAAAGACCTTCCTAGTAAGCTACTACGGCTTGTGGATTTGTTAGCACACTGCACCAGTCCACATCACCGATGAGTAGCTGGATGGTCATTCGAAGGAACTATGGGAAACCAACAGGAACATGATGATGTCAGATGGTTTAGAGCTGATTCGGGCTCAGAGCATGTGAGAGACAAACTCCATATTTCAAACCTTAGCGACTTCCATCGAGATGTTTTAGAACTCTCGCCTTGTCAGACCAAACGCTTTTACAAATAGCGCTCACTTTGTTTAGATTGCTTTTCGATAAGTGTAAAGTGTAATACATGTAAATTGTCTCGAAAATTATGTGCCGACCAATTAGTTCTGAAGATTGGGAGTTGCACTGCTAAGGCTAAGCCTCGTCCAGGTCGGGTTTCTGAATTTTTGGTTAGATGAGGGGCTGAACACTGGCAACCCGCCGATGTTAGCCGTCCACAATTCGATCGTAAAGCTTTCAACTTGAGAGATGAGCAAGAAAACCTACTCTGTCATGACACTGCTCAACTATGTAGATGCTGCGGAGAAATAACAAGGGAATCCGGAGACTCTCGAACAGCCACTTTTTCCATATCCGCCTTATGGCGCTGACCTGGGCCAGCAGATGCCCAACTGCTCACCTCTCCAATTTACGTTCTGCGGAAAATCTTACCCCGACTATTACGACCTCAAAATCTAGTCTTTCTTCGACCAAGTCAATGGAGTTCTACAACAGTGGCGTAAGAGTGGTTTATACTACAGTAAATAGGTATGTCGGAGAAATAAAAAGAAGCCGAAAATTCAAGAGACGGTCAAGGTGGATTGGAAATTATACACCGGCCTAATATTTGCCTGAGCACAGCAAAATGATAAGGTGGCGGATTATTACAACCAACTCACCAATACGAGACTCACTTTATATCCCATGTCCTTGTACTCTTTCAAGTGATACGAGAACTGGTCGAGGTATTCGCCGCATTTTTCGGTGTCGTTCCAATCAGGTATCAATGGCGGCAAACCAACCAAGTCACGGCTTCCTCCCTCTATTGATTTTCCTAGATGGGATTTTCTTCAATTTGTGAACCGGTTGGAAGAGATGTTGCAAATTTAAGGAGTAGCAGCTTTTCTGCACCCATTTTCTGTTAAAAGAGGAAGGAAAAAGGCCCTTTTGTGGCCTACTCTTTTCAGGATGCGCCACGCAACCACTTCCACGGAGAGTCGTGGAGCTTTTCTTATGCAACGCGTATGCTATCATTGGCTTGGCTCGTTGGTTTTAGAGTCGACATTGTGCCCACTTTAGAGAAAGCTGCATAAACCATACAACGCCGAAGGGATTGAAGGTTAGTCAGCTTGAGTGGAAAGAGAGAAGGGACGTGGAAAACAACGTCAGTCAAGGACGTGCGGTCAGGTCATCCTACTACGTTCGCGATAATCCAATCCTTTAACACTCGAATACGCGGAGGGAACTTGAAGGGGATCCCATCGACGCTGACGTCATCAATGCGAGGGCTGCGAACCATCGAACTCCGCGGCTAGAATTCGACGGCAGCGGTTAGCCAGTCAGTGGGTGGGCAGCGGCGCAAGCGGCGTGCCTCCAGTCAGTGGGTGGGCAACGGCGCAAGGCGCGCCCTATCCCCAGACTGGTGCTGCGTATGCGCATCCCTTCCTCACCCTTGAAGGCCCCTCGGCTTTCGAATATTCCCCCTTCTCGACCTCCGATCTTATCATGGAATTCGCTTTCAAGCCACAATGTACTGTACACATGTGTGTATGAAAGTCTAGCGCGAACACGAAAGTGCTGCTACATCTCGTTAAGGAATACTGCTGGTTTATATGCTTTTATATGACATAATGTAAGTAAGAGGAGTAACTACGGCTGTCAGCAAAAAAAAGCCACGTCCTCACTACCACTGCCTTCGCTGAGAGCTGCGATGACATCAGCACCCTTGGTTACTAGAAATCAACTTTCGGAATACACAAAGCAATTTATTGAAAATGGTAGTTCGGATGTCACTGATGTATACAGAGACCTGAGGCTAGCCTATGTGCTGGCTAGCTTTCATTTCACTAGACAAGTAAGGTATCGATAAACGGAATTCTGGGGAAAGGAAGACTCGGGTAGCTTCCGACCGCCAGAACACGAGGTGCCGGCAGCGCCCCTTGGGAAGCGTTGCATATATGCTCCTAATCTTAATTGCCCCCTAATTAAATCTTATTCTGTAAATTCCGGCAACATACATACATTTACAGTACCCTCACAACTTTGTTAAAAAATGCCGCGGAATATGCGGATTCACATCATCATCATTAAGAATAAATTGATTGTAATTTTACTCACCAAATGCAAGAGGAAATCCGTTTGGTCGACTGTTATCACCAACTTTATTTAAAAACTCCATCTGGACACCACCCACGGTTTCTCTGAGATATTCGATTGTCTTCGGTAACGACCTTAATTATTTTCAATGTTCTTTGTTTGATTTCAATTGGGTCACACATCATACCGACCTTTTAATCATGAAAGAGGACGCTGAATCGATTATCAGGATGTATACATCGGGCATGGTACTATTTTCAGCTTTCCTGCAAATAGAATATGTACAACATGGGGTTCACAACAATTTCCATCGATTGATTCCAAAACTTTAGTTCATTGAAAATAGCAAAAAGCAACGGATATACAAAACAAGGATGCGACTTATCTATGACTGATTGTAATTGGGCGAAAATATTATACGAAGCGCTGAAAAATGTCTGTTAGATCGACCTTTGACCTTATCGTGGAATCCCTACCCAAATTAGTGCTGAACCCCGGATGTAGATTGCCGCCGCCGGCTAGAAATTCAGCCTCTTTCCCCCTTCTTTGAAGGGACTGATGAAACCGAGATTATACGATATTTGTTTCGCTGTTTGCTCACTCACTGTTGTTCGTTGATTTGCGTATGTAGAAAGGAATCTATATGGTTCCCCTTGACGCATTCCGACTCAATAATGTCACATTCGAATCTCGCCGGCGATGGAACGTCTATCAGAGCGCAATATACTCCCTGTCCTTATTCGGAAGAATACATCTGAATGAGTTTGTTGGTTGAGCTGTAAATGACTGTGACAAATCTTCTTTGCCCTCTACAGTTGAAAATGAGGAAATTGTCAGCACAAATTCGCAAATGCCTAACTTGACGGGGTTTTGATGCACAAAATGAGAGAGTATGTAAGAACTATGAAAATTCTGTTATCACTTTGTTAACTTTGCTTCTAGGGCTGAAATTCATGAAAAAATACTTGATTACATTGGGTTATAGACGAAACAATCCACCTCAGTCGGAACCAGGGTCAACCGTCGTTCGCATTATTCGAACGAGCGGGCCGCATTCGTGGTTAGTTTTAGTAGTTTGTTGGGCTGTGTCGACTGGTCTCAGCATCAAATACTATAGAAACACCCATGATGGTGAGGGTGGTGGTCGGAGAAGGGGAAGGGGATCGTATAGGGGAGCCTCCTGAGTCTCATGGTGGTGGGGGGGTCGCATCGAGACCTTTCTAAGGAAGGGGAATCGCGAAGTTTTTGAAAATGGGCGAACGTCACGGTTGACACTGGTCGGAACTCGAACATGAACCCATGAACCTCGAGCAGGGTCGGTCCTATCGTTGCTACTTTTCAAAAAGTTTTTACGACCCCCTCCCTCATGAAATGTTTCATACGACCCCCTCTTTCAAAACAATTTTTACCCCAAAAAATTACCGTCGAGCGGGGGGGGGGTATATACGCGCGCTGAAAACCGAAGCAAGTACGACCCCCCCTCTACAAACTCATCAAAATACGACCCCCCGTTGCTACTTGTAGCAACATAGGGTTGACCCTGCCTCGAGCTTTCCTGACGGTGGAACTAATGAATAATAAGGGGAATAAGAGTGCTCCATCCGCAACCGCAGTTGAGGCAAACCTTGTGATTCGAAGCACGTGAAAAGGTTGCTATAGTTGGAAACTTCTAATCATAGACTTTTCAAGCAACAGCGCAATCCCAGCGCTGCCGCGCAGCAATCCGCCCGACGCTATGATCTCTTTCTCAAGAATGCCGCGGAATGAACAAAACTCTCCTTCAAGACGGGTCTCGAACCCGCACCTCTTGCCTTCTGGGTAAGTGCACCACAAATTACGCTACCGGGCACTAACTCCACCTTTCATGGTGCATTTACCACAGCTTATCACACACGTATAATGTGGTAAGTCAGTGAGTTAATAACTATAAGCGTCCAACTAGCAAAACTGAGAACTAGCGATTAATTTTGGCTTCTTCTTGATTGTGGACATGAAAACTTAACTTAGTGCGAAACGGTGCCCGGTAGCGTAACTGGTAGCGCACTTGCCCGGAAAGCGAGAGGTGCGGGTTCTAGTCCCGCCTGGGGCGAAAGTTTTGTTCATCACCCAGCATTCTTGTGAATATTTCGCAAGGCTAAGTGGCCAGAAACAGCAGTTAACAAATAAAACTACAACTGCCCTCAACTACAACTGCCTTCAACTCTGCTTTGGCTGTATAGCTAGCTATGTGGTGAAGCTTTCGGCTTCGCTGTTTATAGCTGATGTTGCCTAATCAGATCGTCAATTTAATCGTGGTACTGAATCGTGGTACTGATAATCTTCAATAAATATAATAAGGAAAACAAAGTTTATTTGAACATGGCCTTGCTGGTATGAGGTTACTCTGCGTGTTCAAATGGTTTCATATCTGAGATGGATATAATCCATGTGGTTCTTTGAAAGTTCTTTGCGCATTCACCTTTTATGAAATCTTTTGGAATCGTTTCGAAAACATCCATGGTAAATTGTATGTAAGTGGTGGTCAATGCTCTCTCCAGAGCATATCTGTCATAACATTTCGCGTGTTTAAAGCTAAGAAAATGTCTTTTACTAAACCTATTCGAGGGCGGAAGTGGTGTAGTGACAAGTGGCGCGCTTACCACGCGAGCGGTCCGGGGATCAAATCCTGGGTCGTGAGTCGCCCGGGCCAACCAAGTACAAATGGGCCACATCGTACGAACCACTACGAATGTACAAATGGAAGTAGAATGCGTGCCGCATCCCAAAAAGGGATTGATCAACGGCAAATGCTTTATCCTTTTTTATCCTTTATGTTCGACTGCTTTTGCTTTATAAGCCCACAAAGTGCGTCGATTGAAGCGATCAGCAAGAAGCCTACGTGTTGTGATGGACCTCCAGACTATCTTTCACAATGTGCAATTGTTTGGTTACCGATGTCTAGATACCTGAGAAAAAACCACAAATCTAGTCGGCCTGCTGCTAAATGAGGAGTGTATTCTGAAGGCGATTGGGAGGGGTTCCTGACGCCATGCACGAGAGCTGCCAGAGCAGAGCTCTTTGGTGTTATCAGAGCACAGTGGCCTTCCTCAATATCTCCTCAAAAAGAAGAGAAATTATGGCAAAACGAGATTTCGTGGTCTGGTGACAACCGCCTTCAGATGCCTTCAGATTTTGCATGAACATTTTGATTTAGCGCCTGTCTCTCATTTGACCCGATACCTTTGTTGGTGGTAACAAGCAGTGGGATCTCACGTAAACCACACGCGAAAGCAGACTGGCTCAGACGCGTAGAACAAATGACTGCAACTGATTGCCTGATTCCAGAACTGCAACCTGGAGGCAACTTTGAGACTCATGAGGCTGCAAAGTGTTTCGCTCACGGAGAGCTGCTGCCAACGAAACTCCACTTTTATTGGAGAACATAACGTTAGCAAGCTGATTGGCTCGCCGACATGGCCCATGAAAATCTGGCAAAGTTCATTTTCTCTCGGCAGCGCTCGTCCACGAATTACGAAGAAGGTGGAGCAAAAGTCTCCGAGCTCCTTATGGGCCGTTCTGGCCCGCCTGATGTGTTCTGAGGAACC
>MU870374.1:0-16118 GCA_036418205.1 Ostertagia ostertagi | reverse complement strand
TGTTATTGACGAGAAGTTTAGTTTCTTTGATTAATTGTAAAAAAAATACTTATTACCTTTTTCCAGAGCACAAGGCAGAGGGGTGTGGAAATTTCTAGTAACATAATTGTTGCAGTACATAGAAATACAAGATAGTACATTTAGGACTGACTCAATTTTTTCGAGTTATAGAGCTTTTTGATAAGTTACCTTACGGATAGGTCAAGCTACTTTATTGCAGGAATTCTCGGTTTCAATTTAATTGTTGAAATTGAAACCCGCCTAAGAAAAATGCATGAGGTTGATGTTAAGCGAGCTGCCTTCCTAGTTGAAAGAACATTCAAAGAACCATTGTTGTTTCGCTGGGAGAGTCTTTGAATACCCTATAAAGATACCCTTAGTTGGATTGAGGAGTTACGTTAGCCAGAGTGAAGGGAGCCTCACAGCAAAAGGAAGTAAAGTGCGATTATTCTGAGAAATACACAGTTGTTTTAGAAGTGTTTTAGACTCTGCTGCATGCAGGTATTCATTTGGGTTCAATTGTAGTCTTCGGCTACTCAAGAAAGCTACGAGAAACTGCGCGCAGCGAAGAAATCCGGTTTTTACCCTTTTGAAAGGTCAGTCGCGGTATGGTATATAAGGCGGCCAAGGTGGTAAAGCAGTAGCATTTTCACAATGAAACTCCTGCTCCTCCTTCCCGCCCTTGTGGCGCTCGCTAGTGCCAAGTCTGGTGAGTTTTCAACAATTTGCTTTGAAATTCTCTTAGAATTTTATAAATAATGGGCATTTTTCGAAAATGCATTTAGTAGCTAAACTTATCTAATAACTTTTCAGTCCAGAAGCGCAACGCTTACGGAGACGAGCAGGTTGCTCCTGCCCCAGGACCAGCTCCAGTTGCTCCCGCTCCTGAGCAACCGCAAGTTGTTGTCGACCAGCCACAGCCAGCTCCAGACTGCGGCCCCGTCCAGCCTCCAGCACCCGCTCAACCCTCAGGATACAGAGCTAAGCGCAACGCCTATGGGGATGAGCAGGTTGTTCCAGCTCCTGCTGCTCCAGCTCCAGGACCTCCAGCCACCTAATCTTGAGCAACAGCAAATTGTCGTCGACCAACCACACCCAGCTCCTGACTGCGCCCCAGCACCCGCTCAGCCCTCAGGATACAGAGCTAAGCGCAACGCTTACGGAGACGAACAGGTCGCCCCTGCCCCAGGACCAGCTCCAGTTGCTCCCGCACCTGAGCAACCACAAGTTGTTGTCGATCAACCACATCCAGCTCCAGACTGCGGCTCAGCCCAGCCAGCACCAGCTCAACCTTCAGGATACAGAGCTAAGCGCAACGCTTACGGAGACGAGCAGGTCGCCCCTGCCCCAGGACCAGCTCCAGTTGCTCCCGCACCTGAGCAACCACAAGTTGTTGTCGATCAACCACAGCCCGCTCCAGACTGCGGCTCAGCCCAGCCAGCACCAGCTCAACCTTCAGGATACAGAGCTAAGCGCAACGCTTACGGAGACGAGCAGGTCGCCCCTGCCCCAGGACCAGCTCCAGTTGCTCCCGCACCTGAGCAACCACAAGTTGTTGTCGATCAACCACAGCCCGCTCCAGACTGCGGCTCAGCCCAGCCAGCACCAGCTCAACCTTCAGGATACAGAGCTAAGCGCAACGCTTACGGAGACGAGCAGGTCGCCCCTGCCCCAGGACCAGCTCCAGTTGCTCCCGCACCTGAGCAACCACAAGTTGTTGTCGATCAACCACAGCCAGCTCCAGACTGCGGCTCAGCCCAGCCAGCACCAGCTCAACCTTCAGGATACAGAGCTAAGCGCAACGCTTACGGAGACGAGCAGGTCGCCCCTGCCCCAGGACCAGCTCCAGTTGCTCCCGCACCTGAGCAACCACAAGTTGTTGTCGATCAACCACAGCCAGCTCCAGACTGCGGCTCAGCCCAGCCAGCACCAGCTCAACCTTCAGGATACAGAGCTAAGCGCAACGCTTACGGAGACGAGCAGGTCGCCCCTGCCCCAGGACCAGCTCCAGTTGCTCCCGCACCTGAGCAACCACAAGTTGTTGTCGATCAACCACAGCCCGCTCCAGACTGCGGCTCAGCCCAGCCAGCACCAGCTCAACCTTCAGGATACAGAGCTAAGCGCAACGCTTACGGAGACGAGCAGGTCGCCCCTGCCCCAGGACCAGCTCCAGTTGCTCCCGCACCTGAGCAACCACAAGTTGTTGTCGATCAACCACAGCCAGCTCCAGACTGCGGCCTCAGCCCAGCCAGCACCAGCTCAACCTTCAGGATACAGAGCTAAGCGCAAACGCTTACGAGACGAAGAGGGCGCCGGCCAGGACCAGCCCATTCTCCGCACCTGAATGCTATACGAATCGTTGTTGACCAGCCACATCCAGCTCCAGACTGCGGCTCAGCCCAGCCAGCACCAGCTCAACCTTCAGGATACAGAGCTAAGCGCAACGCTTACGGAGACGAGCAGGTCGCCCCTGCCCCAGGACCAGCTCCAGTTGCTCCCGCACCTGAGCAACCACAAGTTGTTGTCGATCAACCACAGCCAGCTCCAGACTGCGGCCCAGTCCAGCCCCCAGCACCCGCTCAACCCTCAGGATATTAATCGATTCTCAATCGTGATCTTCAGTTTTTCATTGTGTGCATGCCGTAATAAAAGTAATATTGAAATGTTATTTGCTATAAGTAAGCAGAAGTTCAGGAATTGAACCAACAATATAATTTTAAAAGTTTCATTATAGATGGTAAAAAATTAATGAAAGCTGGAAGTGGTATCAGCCCACATGACAGAGAGCGTCACTGAGATATTTTCCTTCATATAGAATGCAGCTACAATGGATTGCAATTTGTGAACAATCACATAACCACAAGTGCACTTCACTTCTATGTCCCTTGGAACAAACCATCTTTCACTTCCACTTCAAAGCTTCGCAAATTAACCCTGAAGACGACAGGAGGCGGGGTACTTAAGCTTTGATATTGATATACAGTGTGTCCAACTTAAGTTGTATCACTTGCCAGCTGTATTTACCGAAAACGTTTTCTTAAAAGAGTGGCCTAGTTTAGCAGTATACATTATCGGATATGCTGTATAAGAAAACAACTAAAAGCATATCTTCGGATATACAAATTCACAGAAAAATTCCGTTTCATGACATACATTTGTGTGAGGGTTGTGTTTATCTTGTTCTCGCTCAGCAACTATTTCCAATATTAAAACAAGGCACACCAATATGAAACATTGCCCCCGTGTCACTGGCTTTTCTACTTTTGGTGAGCAAAGCATGGTCGCTTTCCTCGAAAAACTTTTTCAGGTTCGGCCCGAAGAATTATGTAGTCACCCCTGAACTTTGATGCCGTCGCTGGTATTGAATTTTTTTGCTGCTGAGGACTGCTATATTGACCTGAGTTACCACTTGGGAGGGCTTCATTTGAGGGGACTTGCTTATCGTTAGCCTTTTTCTTGCAATATAGCAGCCAAACTAGCAGAATGTTCCACGAGTTTGTCTGTCTGATGTGGGAACAGCATGAATATAATGACCACACTCGGAAACGCCTACAAAAACGCGGCGAATGACAGGAAACAACATATCTTAGTATTAACTTTTCAATGTATCATTTCAATTGAGTGATTAATAAATGCAAAGTACTGAATATAGAATATGTGAAATTATCTTAATATTTCGTTAGCACTACAGCGGAGAAAGCGGACTCATTATGGATTTCTTTGGTTCGCTTCGCGAACGAAAAGTTGATCAGTAAAGTTGTGTTAATAAATTTTTATACCAGCTGCCTGGCATTGCGTAAATCGTCTAACTGATGTGGCCGTATTCGAGAAAGGCTCCAAGAGGCACACAAAACGAATATTATTTTATTTATTATTTTAGTGTTCTTATTCATATTATTTATTGTTGAAAACAAAGCAAAAATGAAAAATATCCTCTTTTTCAGTTCGACTAAGATAAAAAGCAGGGTCAACCGTCCGTTGGACAAAGTCCAACGGGGGGGTCGTATTTGGCCGACGCTAGAGGGGGGGGGGTCGTATTCGCAGGAGTCAACGTTGCAGTACGAAGAGGTTTTTGGGTGTAGATGACGAGAGGTGGTTTTCGCTATAAGGAACCTAATGTGTGTTGTGATGAAGCTCGCAGCTGTTGGCTCTTGCTGGGACCATCGAACGATTAGAATCAAGACGTTAGTTCTCGCGACAGTAGGTGAGAGGTAAAACTTTGAGTGCTTCTTCAACTATTTAAGCACAAACGAGTGCATGGCGCACATCAGAGCAGAAGAGTCTACTGCGAAAGTATATTTGACTGCTCACGTACACAAATATAATTCTAGAGGTGAACCAATGCCTTCAAACTGGACCTAAGTTAATAAAAGAGTGACCTCTTTGGTAGATTGACTGCTAAAGGGCTACAGGAAAAGTTTGGGAACAAAATATTTGCCTCCCGGCAGCTTCTTGAAAGGGGTTCAGCATTGTAATGAAGCACAAAGCTTGTCACGGGCTAGCATATTAGCGATAAAATTAGTTTGAAGAAGAGTATGTTAGGCGAAATATAAAACCCTGCGGTTTTTCAGGAGAGTAGCTCCGAAAATTCATGAAAAAAAAACGGTCCAACGGGGCGATTTTTTGACTCCTTCAACTTTAGAAGGAAAAGTATTCGTTGGAAAGCTCTAACCTTCTACTCCAATCCAGGGGGACAAGAACTGCAAAAAGTTCAATCTGAAGAAAGTTATAACAATTTAAAGCCAAAAAACCTGCGCTCTGCAAAAAATCGGTCCGCGATTTCCCAAAAACGGTCCAACGGGGCGATTTTTTGACTCCGTCAACTTTGAAGGAGTTCAAGTACACGTTGGAAAGCTCTAACTTTCTTTCTTCTCGGTGTTGTTGTATGTTTGGGGACAAGAAACGAAGAGGTGGAATTGGAAGAATTATAGTACATTGAAGCCAAAAAACCTTTTAGTCATTGCGAAAAAAAGCGACATCCAAACGGGCGAGTTTCCGTGGAAAGAATTTTATCGGAATCTTAAGCCACTTTTAGAAAAAAAACAACGTCGGAGTTTCTAAATTCTTATACGCCCTCACTAGTTTGTCTTTTGTGAGGGAGTAGTTGAGCCTTGGTTGTAAGTGTGAGATGAGGGTTGGGGGGGGGGGGGGTGTGGTGGTGTGGGGGCAAGTGTGCATTTCTGTTGAATTCTTTGTTCTCTACCACATAACTGGAACTGACGAAGTTTTGAAGATAGGGTATGATCATAGTTTTGTCTTCTGGAACAAGCTGTTCTGTAGATTACAAATCTACTTAGCGTTCAAGAAATATTGATATTGAACAAAATTACGCTTATTTGAAAGTCAATAGTCTGTTTCTCGCGACCCGCGCTGCGCCGAGGGGAAGATTGCGCGCGCCAATGCGAACGCAACGCTCCCGTGCTCCGGTCGGACACTTCTGCTGTATACTCTCATGCTCTGAGATGCGCCATGCATTCGTTGCAACTTAAAATCACTGTGAATATCCCCCTTTTGATATGTAATCAAAAACCGCGAGAACTTTCCCTACAACCTATTACATCAGATTGCGCGCTTTCAGCCTGTCTAATAATTTTCGAAAATAATCAGCAATAGTTCATAGGGCCATGAGTTTAAAAAATGGCGGATAGTTTGCGCTCAACTTAATAGTAACTCGAAAATACATAAGTATGACTTCGCTTCAACATACTTGAAGGTAGTTGGTTTGGAAAATAAAAAAAAAGATTAAAAATAATGTTATCGACGAGAAGTTTAGTTTCTTTGATTAATTGTAAAAAAAATACTTATTACCTTTTTCCAGAGCACAAGGCAGAGGGGTGTGGGAATTTCTAGTAACATAATTGTTGCAGTACATAGAAATACAAGATAGTGCATTTAGGACTGAACTCAATTTTTTCGAGTTATAGAGCTTTTTGATAAGTTATCTTACGGATAGGTCAAGCTATTTTATTGCAGGAATTCTCGGTTTCAATTTAATTGTTGAAATTGAAACCCGCCTAAGAAAAATGCATGAGGTTGATGTTAAGCGAGCTGCCTTCCTAGTTGAAAGAACATTCAAAGAACCATTGTTGTTTCGCTGGGAGAGTCTTTGAATACCCTATAAAGATACCCTTAGTTGGATTGAGGAGTTACGTTAGCCAGAGTGAAGGGAGCCTCACAGCAAAAGGAAGTAAAGTGCGATTATTCTGAGAAATACACAGTTGTTTTAGAAGTGTTTTAGACTCTGCTGCATGCAGGTATCATTTGGGTTCAATTGTAGTCTTCGGCTACTCAAGAAAGCTACGAGAAACTGCGCGCAGCGAAGAAATCCGGTTTTTACCCTTTTGAAAGGTCAGTCGCGGTATGGTATATAAGGCGGCCAAGGTGGTAAAGCAGTAGCATTTTCACAATGAAACTCCTGCTCCTCCTTCCCGCCCTTGTGGCGCTCGCTAGTGCCAAGTCTGGTGAGTTTTCAACAATTTGCTTTGAAATTCTCTTAGAATTTTATAAATAATGGGCATTTTTCGAAAATGCATTTAGTAGCTAAACTTATCTAATAACTTTTCAGTCCAGAAGCGCAACGCTTACGGAGACGAGCAGGTTGCTCCCGCCCCAGGACCAGCTCCAGTTGCTCCCGCACCTGAGCAACCACAAGTTGTTGTCGACCAGCCACAGCCAGCTCCAGACTGCGGCTCAGCCCAGCCAGCACCAGCTCAACCCTCAGGATACAGAGCTAAGCGCAACGCTTATGGGGATGAGCAGGTTGTTCCAGCTCCTGCTGCTCCAGCTCCAGGACCTCCAGCACCAGTTGAGCAACAGCAAATTGTCGTCGACCAACCACACCCAGCTCCTGACTGCGCCCCAGCACCCGCTCAGCCCTCAGGATACAGAGCTAAGCGCCGCGCTCGGGAGCGACGAGCAGGTCGCCCCTGCCCCAGGACCAGCTCCAGTTGCTCCCGCACCTGAGCAACCACAAGTTGTTGTCGATCAAGCCACATCCAGCTCCAGACTGCGGCTCAGCCCAGCCAGCACCAGCTCAACCTTCAGGATACAGAGCTAAGCGCAACGCTTACGGAGACGAGCAGGTCGCCCCTGCCCCAGGACCAGCTCCAGTTGCTCCCGCACCTGAGCAACCACAAGTTGTTGTCGACCAGCCACATCCAGCTCCAGACTGCGGCTCAGCCCAGCCAGCACCAGCTCAACCTTCAGGATACAGAGCTAAGCGCAACTCGCGATACGGAGACGAGCAGGTCGCCCCTGCCCCAGGACCAGCTCCAGTTGCTCCCGCACCTGAGCAACCACAAGTTGTTTTCACAACCACAACCCGCTCCAGACTGCGGCTCAGCCCAGCCAGCACCAGCTCAACCTTCAGGATACAGAGCTAAGCGCAACGCTTACGGAGACGAGCAGGTCGCCCCTGCCCCAGGACCAGCTCCAGTTGCTCCCGCACCTGAGCAACCACAAGTTGTTGTCGACCAGCCACATCCAGCTCCAGACTGCGGCTCAGCCCAGCCAGCACCAGCTCAACCTTCAGGATACAGAGCTAAGCGCAACGCTTACGGAGACGAACAGGTAGCCCCTGCCCCAGGACCAGCTCCAGTTGCTCCCGCACCTGAGCAACCACAAGTTGTTGTCGATCAACCACAACCCAGCTCCAGACTGCGGCTCAGCCCAGCCAGCACCAGCTCAACCTTCAGGATACAGAGCTAAGCGCAACGCTTACGGAGACGAGCAGGTCGCCCCTGCCCCAGGACCAGCTCCAGTTGCTCCCGCACCTGAGCAACCACAAGTTGTTGTCGATCAACCACAGCCAGCTCCAGACTGCGGCTCAGCCCAGCCAGCACCAGCTCAACCTTCAGGATACAGAGCTAAGCGCAACGCTTACGGAGACGAGCAGGTCGCCCCTGCCCCAGGACCAGCTCCAGTTGCTCCCGCACCTGAGCAACCACAAGTTGTTGTCGATCAACCACAGCCAGCTCCAGACTGCGGCCCAGTCCAGCCCCCAGCACCCGCTCAACCCTCAGGATATTAATCGATTCTCAATCGTGATCTTCAGTTTTTCATTGTGTGCCGTAATAAAAGTAATATTGATATGTTCATTTGCTATAAGTAAGCAGAAGTTCAGGAATTGAACCAACAATATAATTTTAAAAGTTTACATTTATAATGCGTAAAAAATTAGGGAAAGCCTGAAGCAGGGTCAACCGTCCGTTCGAACTGTTCGAACGAAGGGGTCGCATTTTGGTCGGAAGGGGGTCGCAATTTCGAGGACTGCCAGCCACAGGCGCGTGCGTGGCGTATCCGAGGGCAAGAATTGTTTGTGCAGACCGCATTAGATTCGATTAATTATGCACAGAGAGACAGTTTTAGGCAAATTACGGTGTTTTCTTGAGGGGGGCCGGAGGGGGAAAAATACATTATACGAAGGAATAAAGAACAGTTGAATGCATCCCTATGAAAGGTTTGACTTCTCGGGGCTGAAATTAAAGTTCTTCGGGACCTAATTTTCTGAGGACGATTCTTCCAGACAACGGTAAAACACATAAGAAAGCAGAAATCTCGTAGTCTTCAAAAATGTCTTCGCCCCTCCCCAACAAGTTCTTTGAAGGAAGTTATTATTGCTGAAAGCTCAAAAACTCGCATGTGCTGCTCAAAAACCTATGGGAACAAAATGTTCGAACGTGTGATTTTCTCGGAAAATGGATTTTGAAAAACGGTTTGGGGCTTGTTAGAAAGAGCAAATCCTGTCTTTCACCCCATGGAAAAGTGTGCATCACAGAAATGAAAATGAAGTGAGTTATGCCCGCTGAAAGCCCAAAAACTCGCGATTTCAAAAAAAGTGTTCGAACGGGGCGATTTTTTGAAAAAGAGGACAATCGTCAAACTTTTTATATATTTTGTTAGAGAAATATTTGATGTTTCTGAAACTTTTTACAGATTTCCAAAATGTCGCATACGAAAGATTTTATGGGCCTTCAAAGTTGAAGGTGCGCCTTCTTAGAATTTTGGGTTTTCCACTTCTAACAGAAGTACTTTCCGGAGAGTTAGGCAATCCTTGTAGTTTTCTGGAAAGCGCACCTCAGGCACAATCAAAATCTACCTCAACAAGTCAAAAAAATACGTCCCAAGAAAGTTATTCCTCCTCTAAAATTTTTTCTCTTCGCCGCGTCCCGTTCTTCCAGCGCCCGGGTGATACCTGCCGCGCTCCAAGGCCGACGCGACGACGCGCAGACGCTTTCTGGCGCAACGGATTCATGTCTAGCACTCTTATTAACAAAAACAGGGGTCGCAACTGGACCCCCTCGAGAGCTAGGGGGTCGCAAAAATCCCGAAAATGTTCGAACGTGACGGTTGACCCTGGCTGGAAGTCGGCATCAGCCCACATTACAGCAGAGAGTCACTGAGATATTTTCCTTCATATAGAATGCAGCTACAATGGTTGAATTTTGTGAACAAATCACATAACCACAAGTGCACATCACATCTATGTCCCTTGGATCAAACCATCTTTCACTTCCACTTCAAAGCTTCGCCAATTAACCCTGAAGACGACGGGGGAGGGCGGGGTACTTAGCTATTGGATATTGAGTATACAGTGTGTCTACTTATGTTAGTATACTGCAGCTTTTTATTTTACCGAAAACGTTTCTTAAAAGAGTGGCCCAGTTTAGCAGTATACATTATCGGATATGCTGTATAAGAAAACAACTAAAAGCATGTCTTCAGATATACAAATTCACAGAAAAATTCCGTTTCATGACATACATCCATTTCATTAGGCTGGCTTTGAAATCTTGTTCTCGCTCAGCAACTATTTCCAATATGAAAACAAGGCACACCAACATGAAACATTTTCCCCGTGTCACTGGCTTTTCTACTTTTGGTGAGCAAAGCATGGTCGCTTTCCTCGAAAAACTTTTTCAGGTTCGGCCCGAAGAAGTTATGTAGTCACCTGAACTTTGATGCCGTCGCTGGTATTGAATTTTTTTGCTGCTGAGGACTGCTATATTGACCTGAGTTAACACTTGGGAGGGCGTCATTTGAGGGGACTTGCTTATCGTTAGCCTTTTTCTTGCAATATAGCAGCCAAACTCGCAGGATGTTCCACGAGTTTGTCTATCTGATTTGGAACAGCATTGAAATAATGGCCACACTCGAAAACGCCTACAGAAAACATGCTGATTGACAGGCAACACAATGTTAGGAAACGCTTACAAATATACATTCAAAAGAATAGGAAAGGCAAAACTAAATAAGAAGTAATCTTACCTCGTAGCATCGCCGAGTACACGCGCACGCAATACGGCAATGACATATTTGTGACATGCGCCGAAATTGGCGCGGGCGTCAATGTGTTAACACTTTGCTTGTCATTACGTTTTTGTAAGTTCAAGTAGTTTGTAAGTTTAGCTTTATCTCGTACGTATTTTTGGGAGCCTTTTTGAATATCGTCAGTACTATAGTAACACCATTTTGGACAATGCATTCAGAATGATGTGAAATTTCACGCAACTTCCCTTTTTTTGTCTGGCAACGCCAATCACTTACTCCGCTAAGGGCGTACTCCGCTGCAAGTATGGCTACTATATTGCACGGAAAAAGGCTAAGCAAATTCCCTCAAGACGATTCGCTCTTTCAAAGCATCATAAATTTGTTGAAACTGAAGTTGTCTACATGCCACATTTTCTACGGATTCGCGAGTCTAACCTAAGTCAAATATTCAAAGAAGTACTGAAAAGGTCCGCTGTGGAGACAGAAGAGGTGCATACCGGTGATGCACGCGGACTGCAAAGTTTAATCGTTTCCTCATCTATGGTGTAAACTGCTGACTTAGCGCGTCGGTGAACTGGTGCGTCCGTCCTACCGCAAAATGAAAAGCTAAGGCAGCTCGTAGAAAAAACCAAACTAACAGCACACCATCAAAATTGCGAATTTCGCAGGCAGTGCAATATAAATGTTTGGTAATGGCATGGTTAACATCCCCAACGGCTAAGTAACTATGGGGAGGAGAGGAGGAAAACCAGCCGCCAACAGACATTACGTCATCTGCCATTTCCTTCAATCTCAAAGAAACCCCCTGTCGTTATTGCTCCAGCCGGAATCCTGCTCGTACAAATTGTGATTCTATCTCACTCATAATTACTGGCTTGGGACCCATAGTTCACGATAAGAACGAAAAGAACAAAAAATTGCATTTGTTTGGCAAAAAATTCGAAAAACGAAGGGCTGCTACGCGTTCAAAGTACCGCCGGACATCTGTCACAAATGCTGGCGACGGGAATGCTTCCACGTGGTTCTTAGAGTGCCGTCATAGTGCGTCTTCCTGGCCTCTTGAATTGTTGCATTAATTTCACACTTCTACTGTATCCTATTCTATCGATCGAATTGTCGCATCGAAATCGTACGCTTTAACCCGATTCTTTCATTGCGTCGCCTGATACGTAGCCGCCCCAAGGCGGACTTCTTTCCATGCCCCGCCTTTGGCTCCGCGCCACTTACCTTCGATTGTCCATAGAGTGTGGTTTTTGTAAGTTTGTTTCTCTTCGGAAACTGAATCTTTGTGCGTGAAACTTTGTATGTTGTCTCTAGTGATCACAACTGACATATGCGTGTTGGGAAAGAATGCAAGAATGCGGAAATCCTTTCGACGAGTAGGATTCCTTCAAGGTACCATAAGATTCCTTCAACATTTTACTGGTGGATAACTTCGCAGGGACCATAAATATGATTATGCAAGGCTTTCATGACCGGAGTTTCAGAATGTCCTGATAGTCCACCGTCCGTAGAAGACCGCTTCAACATCCGTGCAACATGTTTCCATGGCACGCTCTTCTGTCATCAGCGTAGTGTCGAGTGTTTATGAAATGTATTATGTCTTTTGTTGGAGTATTCTGTTAGAATTTAACCGGAATCCCCGAACAATTTGCCCTTGCCTTTTTTCGACTCATTCCGAGCTTCTTCCCGTGGAGCAATTTGAACTATCTTAGGGGGCACAGGGCTTTGCACTCTACATGGCAAAAAGCGCAATGCCATCTTATTTAGCGTTAGAAATTCCCACCCAGACTAGACAGTCGTCGTCTGAAAACGGGTAGGCTGTGTCAAAAAATTAGAAAGGTTTCGGGTTGTTGAGGCAGCGGACATTAAAATTACATATTTACCCTTGGTTCGTCATTGTACTTACATATTTTTGATTTTTTTACGCTACGAGATCGCTCTCAGAAATCCAACAAAAAAAATCCGACTATAGCATTAGTCTTACTCACTGTCTCAATTCCAATTGATAAAAAATTCTTATCCTCACACACGAAGTGTTGTTTTGTCTTTTCTGTACTCTCTGCCCGCTGTCACTCTCCGTTGTTCCACCCCGACCTTCACACCTTCAGTTTGAGCCTTGAATTTCAATGTTTTCGATGGTGTCTTTTGCGTTGTTTTACGCAGCCCATCACCTCCCTCCATTCACCTCCACTATTGAGCTCCAGTGACATCAATTTTGTCCTGGGGCTTGCTTTCGGAAAGGGCGACAGGATCATGAATGATGCCTTCAGTGCAGGTAGCTAACACGTATTTTTTAACACATATAGAATTTGTTCTGTACAAAATTGCGATCATCATAATTTATTCGAAATAAATTACTAATACTAAAAACATTCGAGACATCAGTAACCTGCAGGTTCAACAGGAGGTGAGTCGCTGATTGGATATCCTTGGTCAACGGGTACTGGCGTTTCCTCACCAACGCTTCCGTATGGATCACCTCCCGGGGTAGGAGGAGCTCCGTATGAATCGTCACCGCCTGGGTGGTGGAGGTGTGATACTTTCATCTCCGTATTCATTGCCTGTTTTCCTGGGTACATCACCACCAGGAGGCAAACGAGGCCCACCCGGATTGATAGCTGGTGGATATGGTGGAGGAGTGATGCTTTCATCTCCGTATTCATTGGCTCTCTTCCTTCTGTATCCAGCTGGTTCGACAGGTGGCGCGTCACTACCGTAATATCCTTGGTCGACTGGTGCTGGTGTTTCTTCCCCGTACGACCCACCACCTGGAGTTGGTGGAGGAGCTCCATAATCACCACCTGGTGGAGGAGGAGGAGGGGGAGGAGTGATGCTTTCATCCCCGTACTCATTAGCTCTCTTCTTTCTATATCCGGCTGGTTCGACAGGTGGCGCTTCACTACCGTAATATCCTTGGTCGACTGGTGCTGGTGTTTCTTCCCCGTACGACCCACCACCTGGAGTTGGTGGAGGAGCTCCATAATCACCACCTGGAGGAGGAGGAGGGGGAGGAGTGATGCTTTCATCCCCGTACTCATTAGCTCTCTTCTTTCTATATCCGGCTGGTTCGACAGGTGGCGCTTCACTACCGTAATATCCTTGGTCGACTGGTGCTGGTGTTTCTTCCCCGTACGACCCACCACCTGGAGTTGGTGGAGGAGCTCCGTAATCACCACCTGGAGGAGGAGGAGGAGGGGGAGGAGTGATGCTTTCATCTCCATACTCATTAGCTCTTTTCTTTCTGTATCCTGCTGGTTCTACGTCTGCCCCATCGTCACTTCCGTAGCCTTGATTTGCAGGCTCAGGTGTTTGTTCTTCTTGAGGAGCATAATTGCCGTCTGTAGGTGGTGGAGTTACTGCTTCATCTCCATACTCGTTTGCTCGTCTTCTTCTGTATCCAGAAGGCACAACCTTGATATTTCCTGAATAGCCGCTTTGTGAAATCCTACCTCCATCGCCTCCGTCGCTGTAGCTTTTAGCGGGCTTGCTCTTTCCGTATTTAGGAACGTAAGGTTCATCCACATAGTTTCCATTGGGTAGCACAGGCTCATCTACATAAGGCTTCTCTGTAGCCGAGCTGATTTCACCTTCTGTTGTTGTGCTTAGTTCAGTAGTCTCAGATTCTCCCAATGTGGTTGCAACAGCAGTGGTTTCTTCGAGAAGTATAGTGGTTGCTGCAGCAGTAGTCTCTTCAACTGTCGTCTCGGCAACAGTTGTCTCTTGAACTGTCGTCTCGGCAACAGTTGTCTCTTGAACTGTTGTTTCAGCAACAGTAGTTTCTTCGACAGTTGTTTCAGCGGTTATTTCCAGAATTGTTGTAACTCCCACGACTTCTGTGGCTGACAAAATTGACGTGGCCTCCACGATATCTGTTGCTGGCAAGATTGATGTGGCTTCCACGATATCTGTTACTGACGAGATTGATGTGGCTTCCAGAATAACAGTTTCTCCACCAGCACTAGCAGTTGTTAATTCTCCGATTTCCTCCGTCACACCATCGTCGGCCTGTCGTTTATCGCGTACTGCAATAATGATAATTAGAAGTGGAAAATGCTTCTACAATTTACTCTCCCTGTTGAATTAGCATTACAAACTTGTAATCACGACTAGGTTATGAAAAATCCATTCGAGAGCCAGAAATGCACTAACTCGAACATATGAACAAATCTTGAACATTTCAATGTTACACAACCAAAATTAAAGAGCCTCGAAAAAAATCTACCATCCGGCTGTTGAAAAGTTTGCGGAATGTTTACTGAGAACCCAAATGAGCTCCGAAACGTGCTCATCCGAAAATGTTGTTCTACAGGCATTAGGCAAAGTGATTCCGTCAGTTTCAGAAGTGCTTTCTCGCTTTGGAGTCCTTGACGTTTCTTTACCAAATTTTGTTTATGAGCAGAAAGGTGGTTGGAGGGGGTATAGTATCATTTCTGAAGGTTCCCTAACAAGGGAGGTCTTTCAGGGCAAGGTGCGCTTTTTCAAAACGGTTTTGTGCATATTGTAGGGACGCATGTAGGGAACGCAAAACCATGTTTCATTTTCGCTGAACGGTTATAGCAGTACCAAAAAAGAAGCATAAGGTACTGTTAATGGTTCGATCCCCCGTGGCGACTAAATTTTGCATTTGGGTTGGCGCCTACGGTTTGGTGCCAAATCGCGCTAAATGTCAAAATCAGATGTCAAATTCATCGTCAGGATTTTGAAGCCAACAAGTGGCCGCCAACCTTGATTGCAAAATTTAGTCGCCGCGGGGATCGAACCATCAAGGGTATCATTCACCACTTTTTTGATACTACTAAAACCGTTCAGCGAAAACGAAACATGGTTTTGTGGTCCATACATGCGTGCGTCCCTACAATATGCAAGAACCGTTTCCAAAAAGCGCGGCTTGCCCTGAAAGCCCCCCTCCCACCCTTGTAAGAGGCAAGTGATATGATAGATTAGTCGCCTGCTGGGAACAGATTTGTAACTCCTAAGAGGCAGCAGTGAAGAGAAACTATGGAGACGGTCCCTAATCCGTGAAACGGCTCCTTTTTCACCATCGATTTACCCTTTGCGCGAATCTCTTCGATGCCTGATGTCATTAGGTGAACGCTTTGTCTGTCCCTCTGCTTGAACGGTCGGAGGTCGGCCCGTCGCGGAACCAACGAGCACTGGGAATTCACCGCCGCGAGTAAGGACCCTTAGGTCGCTAAGGAGGCACTCTCCCCAGCAAAGCACGCCTAGTCCTGCTACTTCTGGAAACCCGCCTCACTTTATGTTGAATATTTCACTTTCTCCAACCCAATTTATCGTACCACCTGGATTTGAATTGCACCAGTCATCACTGCTGAAGAAATTCAGTAACTAGAGGTGGCTCAGTGACTGTGAAGCGCTTCTACGAACGAATACCGTCTAGAACAGCTATGCCTTCCTTTTCTTCGGTGACGATTGATAGCAATCAGATCTATCTACGGGAACGAAAAAAAAACAACTCCAATTTGGCTAGCCCCATAATACTGCATAGCCGTGCACGCATTGAAGTGCCTCGACAGTTCTGAATAAACTCCTGCAGGGTGGCAGCGTCCTGATAAAATGATGATCATGTACTGAGCTTGCCAGATTTTTTCAATAGGAGTGTGAGTGATCACCGATTTCAGTGGCTTGTGCGTTAGAGGAAGAGAGCGATGGCTGCGCTGTGCAAAAATGGTTCATATTGAGAAATTAGTGAATAATAAATTACAAAAGAATTCAAAGGCACAGCATTCTTATTGCGGCACCACTGCCAGTCCTATACTTTTGCACTTAAACATACGACAGTGTGAAACTCGGGTTCAGGGGGGGGGTGGCACGCGATGCGCTCTGTT
>MU870373.1:0-29782 GCA_036418205.1 Ostertagia ostertagi | reverse complement strand
AGGACTTGGCCGAAACTCCCAGAAACCTTTTTCAATCTCAATTTTGTCTTTGTAACTTTTAGTCCTCAATGGAAACCCTTCTCTAACGGAAGCGGAGAGGGGGAGGGAGAGGGTGAGAAGTGAATGGAAACGCTATCGGCCCGTTCCCCATCCCACCACCGCCAATTGCACTAATTGTTTAGAGCGATCGAGCGCACCTGACGATTTCATGCCGCGATCAATTTGTGTTCACCCCTATTTATATTCATTCTCCTTCCGATGTAAATAGTTAGCCATTTGGAGCTTGTTCAAGAAAGAACTTCTAGAATCAATCCATGCCGGGAATATTCCTGCTCCTGGAAAGACAATACAATTCCTTTCGGGAGATTCTGCGGAGAAGACAGCAATTTCAGTTTGTGCGGTTATTACTCGAACCCCAGATCGGAGTTCTGGTTGAAGGGCGCTTTTAGGCACTGCACTATTTTTGCATGCCCAGTACCCTTAAAGGTTCAGTCAAAAATGGGAAACACCTCCGGATGCCAGGAAGGACGCTGTCGATGAAGTCCTCAGCAGTTGTCCTTTCTCTTGTACTGTCCACAGCTGCAATAGGGACTCACTACTATATGATGAAACTACGTTCATTTTTGTTTCGATCAACTAAATAGCGAGGTATTTTCCCAAAAAGAACCAGTGGATCGATTCTAACCTTGAGAAGGCAGAAGTTACATGAAAAAGTGTTTCCAAGCCTAGTAGGAAGCTGTGCATAACTCGTACACTCAAAATTTAGAGGAAGTTCGAACGAAAAATTAGAAACGAATAGTTCTTGCGTGCCTGCCACTTATCGAAGCAATTGGACATTAAAGAAGTGATCCAAAACAGCTGCTTGAGATATCGAAGATCAAAGAGATGGCCTATGATAGTGAAAGGACGAACCAGCCGCCTCGTCGGCTCACTTAGTGACGCTTCTCGCACATGCTCAGCACCTACCCGGTGTTGGTAATAGTCCTAGCATAGCAGATATTATAAACAACAGAAAGTATACGTAGAGTAGCCGGAGAATGAATAAAGTTCCACGAGAATAAATAAAATTTCATTTATATAATTTCATACTTCCGACTCTTACGAGAGCTTTTGAAGTACAAAACCCACTTTAATTTTCAGGAAATCACGATAAAAAGCCAATTCGCGTTTTTTTTTTTTTTCGTAATTGGACCAGTTTTGATTTTTTTTTTCACAAGCAAAGTTTGATAGTTGAACTTCGAACCCAGCTGAATTATCTACTTTAGCTTGTGAAAAAAATCAAAACTAATCCAGTTATGAAGAAACAACAAAAAACGCTAAATGGCGTTTTATCCTTCGTCCTTCAAGCCCTGTGAGGTTGAGCGTCGGAATTCTGAAAAGTCTCGTTTCTGAACTCCACTCTTCATCAAAACCTTTAAGGCGATGTCAGACTTTGTCAGATGTCAGACTTTGCGATTGAGATGGAGATCCACCGAGTCGCCAGGAAAGTCTGGACATTGACCTTACGGAAACTCCTTGTTGAGCGGTCCATCTCCGTCACAGTTATTGGCTTGAAGGCACTATGTTGATAATTACCATGAATAGTTTGCAACTTGCAACCTCAACGTGAGTTCGAGGGAAAATAGGTCGTTGGATAATTGATGATGTCGCTGCTCATTTTTGGCAGCACTACTCAACATAGTGCTATGTATAAATCGAATATACATATCTATATAAAAACTCGCAACGAGCGCATCTCATGAGACATTAAGTATCAATGCCTGACAGAAATCTTCGATATCTTTAATTCCTTATCGCTCTCATCCTCCAGCTACCGCCTACTTATCTGCTTTGAGATGTGCGATGCGCAACATTTTCAGTGGTGATCGAGCCAGTGCTTCGGGGGTGGAGCCTTTCGATGGCAAAACGATAGCAAAAACTCGAGCAAAACCCAACAAACATTATTTTTAGAAGCACTTACAATAAAGCTTTTTTTAAATGTTGTCACTCTTCACACGTGAAGTGTAGAAACAAGTAAACGGAGCGTAGTTGAAGAGGCAACGCCCCATCATCAGAGCTTGTTTGTGAGAGATACCGGCTGGTTTCATAGCGGCTTCGACAAGCGCTTATCTCTCATCGTCATTACCCCCAATGTGTGCGCAATTAGTAGGATATTCGGTTTGGTTTCCGTTTAAACCAACCGATGGCAGGCTTGTGTACGTTCTCTTTTCAACGCAGCCAGCGCTGTCACCTTACACACTACACGTTACTCCGTTCCAGTCTTTGCCTCCATTCTTGCTCCTGCAAAGATGCGGGCGAATCTTGATGTGGGGGGATGGTGGGTGTGAATACGGCAACGGGAAGCGTGCCATCGATTCATGAGATTAAAGTTTGAATACTTACTATCTCTTCAGGAAAACCCTATATTTGTCCCTTGTAAAGTACTTAAGACGCAGAAGAAGTTCAAATAACTGCACTACTTATTCCTTTCAAATGAGAGCCATTTCTGTATTATCGCGTCCAACATGACCCCCTACCCCTCCCTTCCGCGCGAGGATCTCTCAAAGTTGGTTTGCTCTGCTTAAAAATGCTCTAGGAAATTTTCATCTCGATCAGGGGACAAGGCTTTATAAATATGGCCCCCGCGAAAATCAAGTCGATAAATTAAAACTGCGAATTGTTCAAAAACAAATAAACAAGTGCGGGGAAACGTTTTTATCATTCAAAAATTACGTTGTCCTATAGAATCCTCAAATGACCCTACACGGCTATTTCCAAAAGCACAAAGGGCTGAGGTATCACAACGCAGTCCGTTTCGGAGCTCTTTGGGATGCGCCACCCATTCGAATTGCAATCGAATTGCAGAGAAGTTTGAAGGTGCAGTATAACTGAAACACAAAACCCGGCTGGCGCACTCGTTCCAGCCAGATCAAGTCTATCAAACCGAGGGCACCTTTCAGGGCGCTTTGCAGAAGTAAAAGGTGGGGAAGGAAGCCTTTTCTTCGGATGCCTTTCATTTCCCTGGAGAAAACAAGACTAGCATATGCCTTTTTGACGAGGACGCTGAAACGCATAGCTAGGTAGTTTCGGTGAATTTTCACTTTTATAAAATCGCATTTCGTCAAATTCAATTATAGGCGACACGGGAACAGCACTTCAAGTGCGAGAGGTTGCTCAGGAGTGCTGAGTTCGAATTTAAATAATTGATCGAACGAAAGTACCCAGGCGAACATATTCACTCTGGTCGATAAGTATGACTACCCTCTATTCAATTCTATACCTTTTAAATTACAACCCTTAAATCCTATAATTCTCTCATTTTAGCACTCATCGAGACTATAGCATTTAAAAGTGAGCCAGCTGGCCAGGTGCTCTCACCCTCTCCCTCCGAGGCTACGGTATCGTGACGCGTGTGCGATGCGCCGAAAGCAAACCTGGCGACGACGCTAATATCCGTAATTGAAATGCCCGGCTCGCGTGTCGCTGCAATTCTATCTGACATCTACCGTATGCCTTTGAGGTGGCACAAGTGACGACAATGAAGCTGGACGGTATCGTATTGCTGGAGGACAGGTTCAAATTGGCCGGCCGACAGCCGAAAATGGAATTGAACTCAGAAAGCCTCAGTTCCAAGAGATGAGCAACGAGCTAAGGTCGCTGTGTGCGTGAAGAAGTATATACATGTTCTTAGTTACTAATACTTCGAGTACACATACATACACACAGATAGCGGGCTCTTATCCACTCGGTACACAGACATCGACAGCACGATACAACCACTGATTAGCCACTTCATCCGGTGATGGCTCCCTGGCTGGATTATGGATTTTTTACGGGATCTCTGTGGCTTTTTCTTGATCAATCTGATTAGAAGACACTATATAGGAGGGGTGGAGCGGTGATGCTGCTCTATATGCACTTTTGGCCCTGTTCCCATTGGGACAGGGGAAGAGGTGAGAAGGAAAGAGCTGGATTGTCAGTAGAGCCCTACTTCTGCCTTATTTTTCATTAAGACCCTGAATTTCACAGGTTCCTCTGTTGCCTTCCTTTCCGTGAAATCACAGCACAATAGACTCAAAGGTTTCTAAACTAGACATTGGATTGGTAGCTAACCCTGGTCCTCTAGATTTATCCTTCGATTTTGCGTCTTCGGTTTTTGCATGCCGTGATGAACAATATGGTTCAGCAAGGGTTGGTTAAGGCAAGTGAATCGACCATTAAATGCTAGTTTGATAGAGGAAAAGCCCTTAAATATCTCAGCGCTTTGGCAAACGCTTTCAGAAGACCTTATGAAACGCAGTGCTTTGGGTCCCATTCGGAATTTGGATGGGGTCACTTGCGAAGAACTGGGTCCAAATAGGGACCGTATCCCGATTCTGAGGGTGCTTAGGGCCCCAAACCTAGCATACAGGGTATCTGCTGGAGCGGAAAGTGTCATTATTTGCGGACATCGTGATTTTGAAGCTATTATTTTGTAAATGTATATTAAACGCTTGAAAGGCAAAACACGGCGCGGGGCTCGTTGATGCCATTACACTTTCCAATTTCCATGAGAAGAAATGATCATTCATACCACTGTCGATGCAATAAATAGAGAGCTTGTAACTACGTGAGTCGCTATACTATTACTTATTTAATAATCCATTGTCATAGTATTAATTTGAAAATAAATATGATAGCATTCAAAATTAACTGGAAACATACCCACATGAATTTAGCCCTTCTTACATAATTCCAAAGTATTTTACTTGTGTAGGGCGCTATCGCAAGATGAGGGAGCATTGTGGTGACAGCGCATTAAAGCCATCAAAACATCTCCTTTTGGTAAAACGGGACTGAGCTCAGACGGGAGGAGGAGCACAGGGTGCATGAGCATGTCTTATGCAGAGTTTCTGCTCCTCCTGGCTTGTTCCTCTCATGCCCCGTATCTTGCGTATAGCGCCCTTGTGGTAAATCTCTAGCTTAGTTGAGGTTTTCAAAAAGCAGCTCACAAATCTTCAGTAACCTTCTATAAACACAACCTTCAAGGAAAAAACCCGCGGTCAAGGGAATAAAGACAATGAGTGATGCCATAAACAACGGAATATTCACGTGCGAGAGGAGAACCGGCGAAAATCGCTCTAGCAATTCAATTTTATTTATTTTCAACAAAACAAAATCGTTTGGCATACAATGTTGAATATAGCAGACGAGAAGGTGGGAGCTCCTCGTCATACAATCTGTACATGGATCACAATCGTGCACAAAAGAACACGACATGTCCGCAAAGTGAGCGAAAGCGGGGTCCGTTAACGAATCCGCTGCCATCAAGGCGGCAGCGGTCGCGGACGCGTCGTGTTCTAGGAATTTGGTTTGACCTATTGTTAACCTGGCTGAATCACAACAACAAACACATAATTTACTACGGTCATGACCACCACAAGGTCATAACAGAACTGATCCGAGACTTTTGACTATACAACTAATTGCTCGGCTTCTGAATGTGCTACGGTGGCAGCGGTGGCGATCGGTTCACGTTTCACCTCAGGGGACGAGGACAATTCCTTATTTGAATTAGAAGACGAAGATGAGAGTGAATGTGGTGATGTGCAAGGTTTGGGTTCGGGTTTCAGATCAAGAATCTCATCAATAGACAGTTTGTTTTACGTTTAGGAGGCTGAAGCGGTGAGCTACTCACGGGTAGTACGAAAACTGTGAGGCTAATTGCTGTTGCATCTGAAGAAATGCTGGATTGAATAAGAATAGAGGGTTCATCGTGAACGATGGCGGCTCCAGAAGTCGATCGGCGCCAAAGGAGGGTCGTAACGAAAGGTCTTTCGGCTCGTCAATCGGTGACGGCGAGTCGGTCATGCTGTCTTTCAAGTCGTTCTCGTCTTCGCTGTCCGATCCATCCGAACCGCACGTTTTCTTCAGCTCCACCCCGATTACATTTTGCCTGAAAATAATGCTTAATAAGTTCTATATGAAAAAATTGTAAAGGTGAAGTTTATTTAGTGGATTGGAAAGCGGGGGATATTTTCGAATCAAAGAAGTACACTAAGTTCGTATTTGACAGAGGGTTCCACAGGTCTGTGTAATTTGAAACCTGTGCAATTTCTTAAATAAGAAAATATCACTAGTCATATTGGCGGTTCTCGAATCCCAAGGTCAGAGGTTTCCGAGACGTTGGGCATGTGCGGACCACGCGCAAAAATATAAGCCATGAAGGCTCAAGGTCTTCATGTAACCTGTTTGCCCTGTAGATAATCGACGCTACTCTATGTCTGTGTATCACAGATTAGGTCCCTGAGTTTTGGGTCCTGGGTTTAAGCGTTCGTCGAGGAAGGAGCGAAAACGAAACCACTTCACCAATTATTTCGTTTGTAATGTTTCACTTTTTTCTCCTAACCTAATCAGGTTATTTGCCTACCGGATGTCCATTAGCGCCGAGCATGCTTTGCTCAGGAGAGAGCCCTGCTGAATTTCAAAGCCGTTAAAATTAGTTGATTACCAAGCTCAGTCACGAATACAGGCTAGAGAATCCCGAGTCCGCCAGCACGAAACCCTAACGGGTTTCCTGCCAGTTCTGGGCCAATGTCAGTGTGGCGCTGAAGGTGTTGCGGAGGACGCCGGTGTGCGTCACCAGTATTTCGTTTTCATGCGTGTTTCAATAACAAATTTCGCGATTCATAGCTTCGATAGGCTTCGCGCTATTCGCTTGCACGAGCCGTGTTTTGTCTACAATGACATGGACATTCT
Organism: Ostertagia ostertagi; assembly: GCA_036418205.1. Taxonomy (NCBI): domain Eukaryota; kingdom Metazoa; phylum Nematoda; class Chromadorea; order Rhabditida; family Trichostrongylidae; genus Ostertagia; species Ostertagia ostertagi. The sequence continues at coordinate 23,065 of MU870373.1, read as the reverse complement.
CGAGTTTCTTCCCAAAGCCCATTCGCCCACATTGGTCGACCTCAAAAAGGAAATCGAAAGGTGATCGAGGAACGAAACACAGCGCGACACAACGAGGTATCATTGCATCAGAACTCGCCACAACTAGCGCTAAGTCGAAAATAATAGGGTGATGGCGACGGGAAAGAAGACCATCGATGAGATGCCAACGCAACTCTAATGCTACAAAGTCAAGGACACCCCTTTCCCCCACCACACAACAGGGCTGGCTGACTGGCTGGCTGACTGGCTGATCGTTTAGCGAAACATGGGGCAAGTGTAAGGAGCAAACGCTCATGCTGATGAGAGGTTTTCGACTGCCAGTTGTGGCCATGTTTTTGTTAACAAGACCCTCATTCTGTTACCAAACCACTAATGGAAATCGCTTTGATGTCTCGACACAACACTCACTTGTTTTTCGCCGCCGCTGCTCGATCTCTCTGTCGTCGATTTTTGAACCAATTGCCGACTTGCATCGCGGTTAGACCGGTCGCATTTGCTAGCTCTTTCTTCTTACTCGGGTTCGGGTACGGATCCTTCAGGTACCATTCCCGTAACAATGAACGAGTTCGTTCCTGAAATTGAAATCGAAACTTCAAAATCATCGAATAACCAGCATTTCCTGAAAATTGACTAAATTCCCACAAACCTTGAAGCAATGGGTTTTCTGTTCTCCATCCCAGATCGTTCTCGGCATCGGGTACTTCTTACGAACACGGTATTTGTCGACAGGTCCGAGGGGTCTGAATCGGAAAACAGCTTAGCGAGCGAGAGGAGATTTTTGACCCGTGTATAGATTTGTAGCGCCCGAATGCCATATGTTTCTTGACTTGCAGCCTTAACGCAAATTAGTAGAATCTACTAATTACAAGGTAACCACAACGCCGGCTAGCAGACGGCATGCTATCCCTCTTTGTACCCGGTAATTACCGCATATTAACCAAGCGACATGTCTCCAGGAAGAAACATTCACCAATATCACCCTTGATTTAGCCCACGAAGGCATGCGCATTGGTCCCCTCGTTCCAGGACAAGGGCTAAAGGTTCTTGTTTGAAAGATAATTGTCTCGTTCAAAAACCAACCTTCCACGCTGTTTCTCGGCCTCACGATAATGCGCCTCTTGCCACATGTACTGCAACTTTTGGTGGGTTCCTTGAGTGAATTTGTGGTTTTCGAGAATACTGTAGAGTTGCCGAAAATCACCCATATGGAAACAGACTAGCGCTCGGGCTTTGAGCACCACCTCATTGGACACCACCTGGAAAGCAGATCGTTAAGGAACTGGTCAGATTGGCTATTTGGTGACTTACCTCTTGAGCGAGTGTAGGCGGTAGGCTGTAGAGAAATCGAGCCAGACGATCGACATCATCGGCTTTTTCGAGCTGATCACAAGTTTGGATAATCTGCAAAAGTTGCTGCTCAATGATACGACGAGTATGAGTTTCGGGCCGTATTAGACCCGAGCTGAAGCTATCACAACATCTCTCATGCTGCGATTATTAGTGTTGTTATGTGACCAGTTAGGCGTGAGTAGCTGGCCGTATCGAGCCTATTTGAGCCAGCGATCCAAGCAGAGGCTATCCCGAGTGAAAAGCCGACAACGACAACTTTTGCAGCAGCTACGAAAAAGCAGAAAACGAGGAAGGTAAGGTCGACGTGCGAATTCCGACGAGAACGGAATGTCATGAGATTACGAGGAAAGAAGTCCGAATCTGAAAGGAAACGGCAGCAAAGCGGCAGCGGTGCGTGTGTCGTCGATTTCCGCTATCACTGAACACGAGCATCTCATGCCTTAACGACGTCGTCGTCACACAAAGAGCTCCCGTGTAAATTTCATTTCAACCGTCGTCGGGTTGTTGGAGAAAGCTTGTCGCGCTCCGCTCGGATATGAAAGCCATCTGCACTCTCAGTTCGCCGAAACACTGCACGAACTCCCCCTGAACAAAGCGTTCTGTGCCCTTCAAAACCAAATTGCTCTGGGTAACACCGTTGGCCAATTCAGCTGCTTGTTGTTCAGTAAAGAATAACTGAGAGCTGAGCGCTTGAAATTGAGCCCCGGTGGGGCTAAATGACTGCAGAAAATGCACAAAGAGATCGCTTTCAATGCAAGGAGCTGGCAAAAGTGGTTCCAAATTACACCCGGAAAAGTCGATAGTAGGTATAATTCTAGTCAGAATTGAAGGGAAGTGAGATGACATTTTGCTGTAGCGATGTATTGAGTGGTATGGGAAGAGTTGAATTGTTTGGCGACGATGATGGTTATGGTCGCAAAAGGTTGCGCAAGTTGAATCAGAAAGAAACGGCATTCGATTACTAAAAGCACGATCCGAGCGGAAGTGAATCAGATGCCTGATATGGGCATCCGTTTGGATTGTGGTGAATGAATGGAATGATTGATGAACAATGAGCCAACCAACACAACCAACGGGCAGTTTCCGTAGTAAGGTCCGTAAAGCGAAATGTCAAGAATGGAAAGAAAGAGGAAGAAATCGAAATAAACTCACTTGTTCAGCTGTCAAATTGGATGTGGTAGGCGATCCGGGATTAACAACCGGAATTGTCGCGGTAGGAATCGGTGGGAATAGGCCAGGTGGTGGTCCTGTTGCGGGTGGAGCTGACATGTTGGCGGCTTGCAAGGCTTGCAGGGCACCCAGATTGGCGCCCATACCTTGTAAAGCCAACTGCATCCATACTTTCTGTAGTTGCTCCGGTGTGAACATCTCCACATGAACAACCGTACCAACAATGATCCGCCAGCTTGCTTAATGATATGGGCGGCACGCGTGTGCGTGATTGGTCGCCCGGCCACCGACCACACCCACCGCCGTCATGAGAATAGGGGGGAGAGCGAGCGCACGATGCGCGATGCGAGAACGATGATAGTCCACGGGTGCAGCTGAGCATGAGCAGCACTAACAGGGGCTGTGGCTGTGCTGCTGAACGTGCGATTTGCGATGAGCATGAGCCGGAAATCCGAAGGATATTTCCGGTCGTCGTCGTCGACACCACACAGACACTCACTTAGACTCAATCTCTATGTAGTCCTTAGGAAATCATCGCTGAAACTTCCGGAGGAAAGCGCGGTTAACGTCGACGAGGCGAGGAACGCTTATGAAAGCACCTTCCAAGTGAACATTATAAAGCCGAGATTTCACACACACATAAGTGCAAATCGTTGGCTGGCTGGCGGTGCCGTTGGCCTTTTTCTTCCACTTTGTTTTGGGCGACTCTCCACACTCCACGTGTGACGCAGCCAGCCTGCAACACTCTCGGCTTCATCGTCAACCCCGCTCTGAACCCCAGGGTTATCGCAGGTTCCACGCGTAATGAAACATGCCTTGAGTTGGTCGATGGAAAGCAAACGCCATGGAAAACCTGTCTGGTTGCGATCATTCATTGGACATAAGTAGTCGAGAGTGTTTTTCACTTTTCGCCATCTATTCTCTACAGTCACATCAACAAGTTAAGAGAGTGGGGTATCGGCGCGCCATGGTCGTCGCTCTCCGAAGGACCATTTACCTGAGTTGATACGGTAACTGTGTTTCTGAATGAGTGCTACCCTAGCTCATCGCGCTAACAATGCGTTGAACGTTGAGGGCTTAACACCACACGCGGCATAGATCAGATAAGAGATGAGGAGAGCAAATACCCGTCAGGGGCTACAGCGAGTCGTGTTCGCACCTAGAATTGCTCACGGGGTAGTACACGCGGATTCGGGGGCCGGTACCGACGGGCTCGTCATTATGTTGCGTCAGTGTTTCCGGGAGCTGTCGTGGTGCTATCTCCCGGGTTCACATCCTCCGGTTACAATCCGTTATCAACTCCAACACAATCGCTCGCGATTTCCCCACGGAGCGCAAATTGCCATCAAGGAGAATTTGTCTTCTCGTGTCGTGCTAATGGCCTGTAATGTGAAGGCGCTCGCCTAACCATCTACTCCTCTCCGCGTCTGTCGTTCTTCTCTCCACCATCTTTCCCCTCTTTCATATCACTAGCTTCTCATTGTGTTCATTCAGTGGCCAATAAGGGGTCCAATGGCGGCCTCCGGAAACAAAAGACTTTGCCTGGACAGAAATGGATGACTTAAGTGGGCATTACCAGTTTGCTGAGGTGGGTAAGAGGGGTAGAGTTCTGCCGGAGAAGCATGTAGTCATTTGTTGGCATTAGGCCAATCGGCAGCAGTCGCTTATTCTGACAATGTTTGCACTACTGGCACTCGATGTAATCCGTACAACGATTAGACGATGGGGCAATTAGGATAGTGTCAAGCGGGTTGCGTAACCTGCGTCAGCGAATCCACCCCACAGATGCGCGCCATCGAGACGACAAGCGCTAAACACCCAAGTATTACCGGCGTCATTAGTGACATGTATTCGTCACGGGAATCAAATTCACTATTCAGGACATTGCGCCGAATCAACCGCGACGCGCTCAATAGGTGCTGTGACCTAACAATGAGTTCAGTGAAGAGGAGCGATAACTAATGGATCGATGGACAGGGGGGCCGACTGGCGATAATGCGAAACTGAGATCAGATCAGGGGATTCGATGGATGAAAATTCCAGTTCACGGGTACGACAGATACGGCCAGCGCTACAGTAGGGGTGTCCACACCAGGGACCCCACCTTACCCTATCGCCTGAGGCTAAGCGGCGTTTTATGCAGCTCTATTCCACTCCATCTGCATTCGATAATGGTGTCTTTTCAAAGCCAGCTCTCGAGGTCGAATGAGCGAGCAGAAAGGCAACTCAGTGTGTGTAATTGGACTAAATGCAGCTGCCAACGAGGGCCGCATCAAAACATAGCCGCTCTTCAATTTTCAGTCATTAGAATCCCACAACGATCCGCTGTCTTACGGTAGATACAATATCGACTTACGAGATGGAATTGTTTGTTTATCGGATCTACTACCACTGCATGTGCCTCGTCGTTGTCATCGTCATGCATCGACCTCACATTTCATCTAATCCTAATGCTCGGTTTTCTGCCGGATAAGCGACTGCTGGTGGTGCTGTTGAGGGATTACGGTACGGGACGTCTTGTGTTTGGACCCGTATCACATTACAGTACACCGCCTCGGACTCCGCCCATTGTACGAAAATATCGCGCGATTCGCGCGGTGAGGGGATCGTGGGTTTGCGCTGGATTTACGTCGGCGATCGGCCCAGATTGGATCCTACGGCGATGATAGCAGGCAAAGACGGCGACGCAATCTCTGATGATGATAGGCATCAAATGTCTAAGCCGCAGTCAAGGTCTGCGAACTGCGCTGCTGACGTTGTTCCGAACATTGACCATACAGTAATCCTGTTAGCGCGCCGTGGTCGCCAATGATACGCAGCTTATGCGACTCAAACGCACACACTGCGCCCGCGGGCCCTTGAGTGATGATGAGAAAGAGAGCTGCAGCGAACAAGAGACGACTACTCATCAACCACAGCGATGCGATGCCCAAACAACCGCGCTCTCTATTACAACCAGCACCAGGTATTCTTTCGTCTGAACACACACTCGCACAGCGCGGAGGGGCTGGGGGGGGGGAGCAAAACGTCTGTAGCCGAAGCGAAGTTGTTGTTACCATATAGGACAGTGGAGTGAGGGTAATGTAGGAAGTAAGTACCGTAGTTGAGTATGGGCGTAATGGAAACACTGCGTCGGGTGTTTTGATAGGGCCGAAGAGAGTCGATCGCAACAAGCGCCCGCATTTGCTCGTTTCGATCTGCTTCGCCGACACTTCTTTGTTTGCGAGCATTCAACAGACTAATGAGAGAGGGAGCCAGCACACAAGATTTCTGACCTCATAGAGAAGTGCTTCCCATTAGGGCTGAAGTGGGGACTGATAGCAGCACCCCCTCCCATCCTGGTCAACTCTCCCGCCCTGAATCTAACAATTAAAATCCCTTCGAAACCCGGTTTGTCGAGAGAATAGGGAGCGCGAGCGAGTACGAGTGGAAAGAGGCTGGTGTTAAGGTGGTCTCCAATTACGTGCGGTTTGCTCGATTAGCTGCACTTGGTCGCCATCTATTGTGTGTACGTCCTAGGTTACAGTATGTATGAGTGTAATTGCGTCCGAAACATGCTAAACGCCAGCGGGGGTTATTGAGACTGCACACTTAGCGTCTATTCACTACCGAGACCACCTGCCGAGTGAAACACCTTCATCGATACAGAGACCAACTCTTAGGAGCGAGACGCCGGTGTGTAAGTGTAGTCGTTTCATGGCCATTAAGTCAAACCGCGGGACCACTAGGAGACAAAAGGTCAGCGGGGCTCACAGATCTAGTCGAATCAAATATACTGAAATATTTTACTGGCAGAATGGCCTATACTTTACTAACAGAAGAGCCTCAGAGGTTCGCTTCAGTGAGAGGCAAAACGAACCACCTTATGTCTTCACCCGTACTTGAGTGATATACCCCTTTACCCCAGGTTACTGCATTACCTGCGGATGAGTATACAAAAAGTTTCGGTACTTAGGAAAACTCCTTTGCGATTCGTAAAGATGCTAGGTCCTCAGATTCACAAAACTGCCAATAAAAGGATTGACTTAAGGGGTTCAAGCTTGTATTACCTCACCTCGGTCCCGTATTGGTAATCGAAGCTATATAAATGTCTCATCGGGGCACAGCTCTCGAGCAGGACCGCCACACATGCCTTGATCATGGGATCAGCACGAATGGTAGGAGCTTAACCTCCTCAATGTCTTAGTACGTTCTTACTAACCATAAGTCCTGGCGATTGTAACGAATCTGCGTAAACTGACCTTACAATTTTGAGAAGGTCCCAGACAGGCAGGTCTCTAACAAATATTACACTCCGGCTTCTGCTGGCATTTGATTGCTACCTCCCAGTTCAAGCTCATCATATAAACCCTGAAAGCAGCCCTGACCAAGTGGGTTCCTCTGAGAAGCGAAATATTCACTTTTGCACTCCACGTGTCACTTACATCGTACTCTCCGCGATCAAGCACAACTACTATTTGCCTGTCGAGTGTTAAATTTCACACCGTCGCGTTTTCTTCAAACTTTGATGGACCTATACGAACTTCTTGGTGAAGCCATCTTGCAAGGGCGGCCGACAGAATTAAAATATTGAGCTTTTACGTGTAGAGGCACGTAGCGCCGCAAATCGCGCGCATAAGTCGCAGTTCGATTCGTGGATGGAAACTCATCTAGGTTGACAAAGCCACTAACCTTCTGGGATAAATGACTTGACACATGTGTGTCTGGGAGAAAAGAAACACTAATTTGTACATTGGATGCCTCTGCAATCGTGTAAGGGTCACTTCCCATTCAGAATGTAAGCCCGACTTTGAATGTAAGTTAAGTGCGTGGCGCACTTCAGCAAGAGAAGATAAACTGTTTTTTCCATATTGTCATTACTCCTTTGGATCCGAAATCCCCCCCCCCCCCATACGCCTCCCGTTCAGGACACTTCACCTGCCTATGTGTATCTATCGCCAGCTGCGTAGTGTGACGCAATGAGTGGAAGAGTTATTAGTAGGGGGAACTACTGTTATTGCTTGACCATTCAGTTCATCCTCTAGAGAGCAATGATCTTTTCCCCATACAGATTCTGCTCACCATATTATCTAGAATGTCGTATAAAAACACCAGACACACTGCTGTTTGCTTCTGGACCACCGAAAGATTTTGAATAATTCATTAAGAGCGAATGTCACATACATTAATAATTCTGCCTAGAAACATCTTAACAGATCACGATGGGTCTTGTGTAAGCCCGCGATTTTGAAGATGGGGAATGTAGAGGAGCCGGCCGGACGCCGACACAACGTCCTGAACTGAATCTTCCTCCTCGAGATCGTAGTTTAGACTCGTAGCCGGTCATTATACGTCACCAGAAGATCAAGAATCACTCCATTGGTCCAACCAAAGCCGTCCGAAAAACAGACGGTGGGATCTTCGTTCCCAATGGTGTAAAGTGAGGTGCAGCTATAGGGCACCACAAGGTGGCTTTCCTTTCGTAGTTACGCATTAAGTTCGTTCAAAACAATGAAATAATAGTTTACAAAAATGTTGGGTTGTGAACAAAACTTTCGCCCCAGACGGGACTCGAACCCGCACCTCTTGCTTACCGTGCAATTGCGCTACAAGTTACGCTACCGGGGCACCTTTTCGTGTGAAATCAATTCATTAGTTGAGGTGAACTGAGGCCAAAAACAGCAGTTAACAAACAAAAACAAACGAAGTAATAGTTTCTCGAAGGGTATTCCCTAGTTTAGTTCACGTGAGTAGTTTCCTGGCAGATGTTAATGGGTCGGCTCGTCATAAACATAGGCGTAAACGCAATTACATAGTTTAGAATAACAAGTTTACCAATTAAACGGCAGTGGTGATCATCGGATGAAAAAAGAAGAAAAACTGAAAAAAAAACTGCTCACCTGAACATCGTACTCTCCACCATGTCCCGGACGTGGATAGTCTCCAATGACGTTGTACTAAAATAGAAACCAAGGCTTATTCGAAAAAGCTTAATACGTTTAGGCTGCATTAATGCTTTTCAAAATGCAATTTTCGAGAGGAGACGTGAGCGAAATTCAAACAGTTTCTTGCGTTTGAGGAAAAGCCTAACAGGAGACTATAAGTTAGCTCCAATAAGGGATCGTAGACCCATAACTCTATTTGTAAGTGTGGCCGTTTCAGGGCCATTTGATCAACCTACGAGGCCACCTTTAGAGAGAAGGCCAGCGAACTCTCAGCCGGGGCTGAAATCAAATTACCTGGAATTATTCCAAACTCGGTGCGTGCTGGAAGAAAATACATGTCTCCTTAGGAAGGAGTGAATGTACAAAGAGGAGCGCTTTATCACCACTTGCCCACTCAGTGAATTTTCAGTATTTGGGAATTCGCCAAAAAACCCTGATTCAGGAAGTTCGCGCAATGTGGACGCCCCAGTGCATCAGGCACGGCGTCTAACAGCTCTTGAGAGCATTTCAAAAAAAAATGAATCCGTGGCGTATCCGGTGGAGGGTTTTGAATACTGCGCAAACTACAGCAGGAGCTGAGGGTACAGTGGACAATGTTCCTTCCTTAGGCAAGCGAATGAAATTGAAAGAAATCTCTCCAATAAATTTCAAGATTTTTGGAGAAAATGCTTACACGGCTCCGCGGAATCGGGATACCATCTTTTCTCTAGAGGAGAAAAGTTTACCCGTTTGCTTTTCAAGAAGCAGTGAAGCAGTGAAGTGGATGTAGTTCACCGACGTTCTGGCATAGACAGTCACATGACGTCAGTTCATGCCAGAAGTTCAGATCTCAAGCACAAAAACACTGACGGTGGAGCAGTGGCAAGTGGCGCTGCTACCACATGATGGCCCGGGATCCATGTCGGCGGTTCAAAAGCCTGGCCCAAAACCAACTCCTCTCATCTCTGGCCTGTTCACATACAACATTCTGGCCACCCGGACCTGATCACTCCGACAGAAACAGAAAGAAGTGAAGGTAGGGAGGGGCACAACACAGACAGCAGTACGTCAGCAAGCGCCGCCCCGCAGGTTGAGTCCCTGACGCAACCGCGGTCAAGTTAGCGCCACAATTCTAAACGTAAAAATCGAGGTGTATTAGCCCCTATTCAACAGGATTGAATCCGAATTATAACCAGTCTCGCTTAGTGATATCATATCTGCGTTACTGGGTATTGTGCATTATCTACTAACGGGGACATACCCGGAAAATTACGTGACCACCAGCCTTTAATACCATCCACAACAACACACAAGAGTCTTGAAAGGCTAAGGGAATGAAGGAGTGCATGGAAGATATCTAAAAGGACTCCAAGGTGAGAGAAGATGAAGCTCCATGCAGCCAGGATGTTCACCTCAAATGTTAGGTGCAGGAAAGAAACTGACGGGGCACTTGCTTCTTCCTACACCGCGAGCGGCTCATCCTGCTCGTCGCTCATCCACTCAACGCACCACAAGCCATTCGCGTGTTCAAGAGCTGCTTCTGTGTGTATGCGCGCGTGCTTGTTATTAATAATGGCGACATTAGCCTAAGTCCTTCTGTCGATGTGATTTATGCTAATTTCATTCGTTTTTAATGCATCGTTTACACGGCAGCTAATTGGTAATTGAGGGATGGCGGAGAAGTGGAACGAACAAGTGATGGTGACGGGTGGCAATGGGTCGCTCTTGTGTCGGCTCTTCTCCCTCTCTCATTATCACTTGGCTGGCTGTCTCGACCTCCCCAACCCAAAGGGATTTCAACAATAGCCGCGACGCTCATCTCGATCGAGTCCAGGGGTTCTTGGAAAGTATTCACGAAGTTAGTAGGTCTACACGACTACGAAAATGACTGTAAATTGAAGGAGACGTTTCAGAAGATTCAGTTCTTCTTCTCAGGATCCACTCAAGATCGATGAGCCTCAGAAACCCTTTTAAGCTTTCCGATGACTTGTCGAGTACCAAGATGCCTTTAAAGACCAGTGGGCCTGAGAACGTTGTCGCCTGCACAAGAAAGGACGAGGAAACGGAAGGCTGCCCGAAGGCGTTGAATTTCTGAAGCACTAAAATGAAGTGGGTGGTCACTCCACCAGTCCAGACAACTAAATAACGGTTGGATCTTCAGGAATTACTTGCTTGAATGGAGGAATCTAGGAAGATGTGAATCACCGTCAGATTCTGGGCTAATCTGCCCTCCTGCTTAGGATCAAACCCTGGGATCATTTAGCTGTATCTATCAATAAACATCAGAAACAAGAAATTTTCACCCATGATGTGAAAAGAGTCCTGCCGGTATTACCCAGTGCTGGGTTTAGAACGTGGCTATTCGGGGTCGAGATGTGTTATGATTTTGGCTACTCGGTGCTCACACGACAACTTCAAGCCTTTCGCCCTGCTTTGGAGATCTCGAATTTGCACCCTATCCCAAGCCCATGGCATTTGGCTCATTTGAGAAGGATAACCTAACGTTTCTCCAAGTTTCGTTAGCCTTTTTTGAGTTGAACTCTGATAGTTGGATCATCTAGATCTTCACGCACTAGCTTCAAATTCCTTCCAACCTCTACCCTTACCCAAATTTCGCCACGAAATTTAGTTCCTTGTTCATTCGCAAAGTCCTCTCTCTGAACCAATGGAGGTTTCGCGCATTTCAACCAAAACGTCTCGCCGCGGTCGTCTTCTATTCATTGAGAACCGTGTGTGCGTCAAGTGCACTGCAGTTATCGGACGTATCAAACGGTTACCTTGGTACGAGTGTCGAGTGCTCGCCTCACTCTTCTTCTCGTTCATGTGGTGTCTTTTTGTTGCCGACGGATCACTTGACTTGCCGCGTAATCATCGACGAGTTCTTCACGTCGGAATCGCGCAACCATCCTCAACCTCATCACCCACAAAATCTCAAGAGGGATCTCTCCACCGAAGCCTCATGAGGTCAACCAGCTACCAGAATTACCTGATAACATCGCCCTAAACCACAAATCCGCTATTATCCAAACCGGAGCGTCACCGGCAGCTAATGCCACTGTTTGCTGAGCACCTGTTACGGTAGGTTACGTAACGAGTTATTCAAAGATCGTTACAATTAGTTGTGTTGTGTGCCGATGTGCGCTCCACCCACCACGCATCAGAGTCGATTATCACTAGATGATTTCTGCGGCGCTGTCTTTAGCACCTAAATCGACTTCGACCACCACCACAACCACTACCGCCGCGATTGTCTCAGTCGAGTGACGTGCGTTTGCGGCGACTAGTGACTACAGTTTCCCGTAATTGGGTGCGAGTCCATTATACGAAGCGTCCTTGACAATACACGCCCTCACCTTACTAACGGCGACAGATTACCGTTGACAAAAGGAACACACCATCATCACACATACACACATGCATACAGATAGTCGGGGGATCCCACAACAAATTCCACACCGATCGGAAGGGATAATCGGCGGACGAGCGCAGACTATCAGACATAACAACGTGGTTCTTCCGAGAAAAGGCTTAAAGGAATCTTCCACGGAAAAAGCTCCGCCTCCATTACCACAGAAAAACGATACCTTAGGCCCCTAGCCTCATGAGCATAGCAAAAAGAACGGAACATAAGCGTTAGTTTCGATAATACTAATCCTACACACAAGACAAAATGATCACTCTTTCCTTTAAGGTATCGTTTTCTGTGGTAATGAGGGCGGAGCTTTTTCCGTGGAAGATTCCTTTAACTGTCACGAATCGCAAAAAGGCTCGAAGCAATCCAATGTTGATTGATCACTTCTAGCATGCGCCGCGCATTCCACTTCCGTTCACAATCGTTGTGGTATTTGAATCCGCTAAAGCATAAGCAATGCCTTTCTCGGCTAGCTAATCCACAACTCATGCTTTTTCGTCCTCGAGTATCAGCTTTTCGGTTTTTGTAGGGTTTTTATCCCAATGTATTGTACACCTCAAAGAGGAGGAAACGCCGGGTTGGCCAGGCAAAACTCGACCATAGGTCTGAGCCCGACTTGGGCCAAGCGGCAAGCGGCCCCCACATACTACACCACTTCTGCCCACACAGTTGCATTATCCTTAGAGCAAAACGAATTGGGCGACCGATTCAATCTAGCCCATCCCTTTAGATCACGTACAGTAATATAATGATTGTGAGCAGGCTTCGAAGAAGTTTTATACTGGAATTTCCGTGGGTTTCTGAGGGCCAGGGCTGTTCACCATCTCCCCTTGTAAAGAATACGATCGTTGAAAGGCCATGGATGTCGGCATTCCAAACAAAAAGGCCAGGGTTTCAAGACCCTATCAGGATCTATCTAGATCGGTCCATTTGGGGTAAAAGGACGAAGTAAAAAGCTTTCAAAGCTAATCAATCCCTTTCTCAGATGAGCCACGCACCCTACTTCCATTCACAATCGCGGTGGCATTTGAATGCGATGTGGCCTTATACAATGACCTGCGGGGCCAGCCTGATGTACAAACCAGTGTTTTTTCGTTCTCTCAGACAAGTCTGGTACCAATTAAGCGACCCGAAGCGGCAGAAGACTTGGTTGGCTTGCACGACCTAAAATTTGATCCCGGACCATGGGAGTGGAAAAAGCGCCAGATGCGGCTACCTCACCTTCGGTCCAATTGAGGTAGTACGGTTAGTTACTAATACAATACATACAATGTGGTAGGGGATAGATCCCAAACTTGATTTGATTGGACCCTGCTCTCTCTCCGAATCAATAGATGAACATGGAGGGGTCATTTTGGAATAATTTTCTCACCAATGTAATTGAGTGTTCCCCTACCTATCCCCTATTCCTGTAGGAAAGCCCAGCTGAGCCGATGAAACCCTGCTCAGCCTCTCTCCCATTCGATTGGCGTCTTCCTGAATGGCTTCTTCAGGCGGTCCATCTAAACATCTCTGGAGTCTCTCTGTCTCTACGAAGCAATAATACATGCGGTGCCGGCAGCGGCTAAGTGCCATCGTGTTCACGGCCGCTGGCCAACCCGGGTGTACGGTAGATGGAGCAGATAGGGGCGAAATTGAATTGATACCGTAATCAATCGGCGCTTCTCATGCAAAGAGGCTTCTTCCGTGCCATTCAAATGCCGAGCGAATTTATGATGCGCGATTATTCTAATGTGGTGAGAGCGGATGTGAAGTGGCAGCTACTTGAACGCCGTGGGGCATGAAACCGAACAAGTCCCACATCCGCCGCTTTTGCTGCCGCTTAAGGATCCTTCTACACTCGACAACTTCCCAGTTCATAGGCTTGCCGAGGAGAACCACCCTACGCTTGTTTTGATACCTCAAAAAGTGAAATCGAATAAAATCAAATTATAATTACTGACCTTCTCCCACATGTGATGCGTCTCCTTCCACACTCTGAAGTTGCCCGAGAGCCACTTTTGAGCTAGTTGGAATGCCTGAAAATTTGCACAGTGAATTCGGAAGATTCTATGCGACGTTTTTGATACAAAGTTCTTTGCAACAAAACAATTATTGATGAAAAAATATAATGCAATAATCACTCGCGTGGAAGAAACTCCTACGTTATTTAAATCAACGAAAACATCTTCTCGTGAAATCGGATGCGTATATGGCATATACTCGCAGTAGAAGCCTAGGATTCTAACCCGCTTCCTCCCCCCCCCCCCCAGCCTCAACAAATATGGTACCTGTACTGGACTTGAAGGGGTGGGGGAGGGGGAGGATTGGCTTCCCTGTACCCCTGTACGGGCGTCGATCTGGGAGTGACAATTGTAGCCATTAGCACGTGCCGAGCCTTATCACCGGAACGTGCCGGTGGTAATGGCTACACTTGTCACTGTTTCCATTGGCGTAATCGACAGAAGACTACAAGTGATGAGAGGCAGTCACGTCTTGAGACACGCCGCGCATCCTACTTTCATAGAGAATACATAGTGATTGAGTGGATCACGACTGTGGGAATGAATTAGTGATCTGGGAGCGAGACGAAGGGGAGGAGACAGTGTGCGCAGGGGGAAACGTGATGGGCCCGCGTGTACAAAAACTCGAATTGATCTTCAGACCATAACGAGTAAGGAGCGCCACGCGCCACTACTCCATTCCACCCTCATCCATGGCATCTGCCAATATTTGCGTGATAGTTTCGCCTTTAAGAGTAAAGATGTCTAGAGACAGGAACGTTCATCAAAATCTCCACAACTGCACGGTCAGTGAGAGTTTACAGATAATTTCTGTAAGGAGCGAACATCGACATCAGTTGGCCACATTAGCTACGCAACCATGAAGGTCCTTATGATTTCAAACTCAAATCAAATACGTGGCGCATAACAAAAGAACTGACCTCCATTTGCTTAAAACCACTTATTATAGTAGACACTGCGTTTTCATTCAGAGCGCGGTTAATGAACTTTCCTATAGAATTATTTAGTTTTGATGCCCAGATACGGGGTTGAAGTCAAAGTCGGCACACAAATCCGTCCACTCTGCAAACCCCCCTTACACACGATCTCCGCCCACTTTTTTTGTAAAAGTGCTTTACATTACCATACAGTGTCTTTCTGGCCTGAAGGTAAGGGTCAACAAAATCGGACACACCAGTTTTCGTGACCAGTTCATTACTTTGCTGTGCAATGCTCACGAAACACGCTATAACTTCTCTAATGATCAACACAGCTCCTTCGAGAACGAGTAACTCCGTTTGTGAGCATGTTGTTTGATAAGGTAATCTTGGTGTAGCTCTAGTTGGCAGAACAACGAATACGCTATTTGTTCATTTTACTACTTTAGGACTGGAAGCGACTTTAATCATTGTTACTGGAGTCTTAGCACTTGACAATGAGGTAAGGAAGCACAATCCCTTCCGAAAATTCACAGCGGTACAGCCAACAGTCTGCAGCCGTACGCACGATTTCATGCCGTTTGTCACATTTTGGAACGAACCGCATGCCCTAGGTGAGATAGTGAACTCGTGCGGGTGGCTGAAACTGAACTTTCAAAGGCGAAGATGGCACGAAAAGTTAACCACACTCCGGAATATTCAAAGCCAGACACTGTTTGCTGGTTGGGTTTCGTTTTGGATGTTTCGCTTCGGCGGAGTTGTATTGTTGCTGATCCCATGAACGTGAGCACTCTGCTCCGCCTCTCTGCTAAACGGGTAGAGTCCGACGGCGAGGCCGTTGGGCGGGCCGAGGGACGAGGCGGTGAAAGGGACTGGGAACACCCCTGGATGCTAGGAGCGCACCGTTCGATTCCCAAAACCCCAGTACATCCTTCAGCGGCTCAAAATTGCTGGGGTACCTTTGCGTTTTTTCTACACACAATACTTAACGTCGCAACTGCCTATGGAACAGAACCTATGACAATGCAGATTGAAGTTCGGTTGTTTACTGCCACCGTCAGCAGTGTACATGCGAGCTCATGCATATACAGATCATATTATCAAGATCATATTGTGAGTGATTTATAACATTGTACAATAACAAACATAGTTCATTAATTTTGGGAATAATAAATGCGGTCCGCATATACGAAGTTATTACGTATTTTGCCCATCCATCTTTTTCTTTTTTGTTTTAAATAAAGGAAAAATCCATACCGCATCTTGCATCTGAGCATTTTGGCTTTTCCTCAATCCTTCGACGATCATGTGATTCAAAGGACTGAAACCGTTCGGGAAATCCCACTGCTCTTTCGCTATCGCGGATCATCGATGTGGAACAACAACCCGGATATTCCAACACTCCCAGTTTCTGGAAAAAGAAATGAATAAAAAAAGCTTGAAGATA
Source organism: Ostertagia ostertagi (assembly GCA_036418205.1). Taxonomy (NCBI): domain Eukaryota; kingdom Metazoa; phylum Nematoda; class Chromadorea; order Rhabditida; family Trichostrongylidae; genus Ostertagia; species Ostertagia ostertagi. The sequence goes on along the minus strand of MU870373.1, from coordinate 6,842 downwards.
AAACGAGAAAATGTAGACGCCAGCTAAACATCACCGCTATGTTCACTGTAGAATCTGTACCTTCATTAAAGAAAATAGTCGTTCAGATTTTCCCTGATTCAGGAGTTATAACATCCAGTGAAAAGAGGTACTGTAATCGAGGGGTAGAACTCTGTACTGTGTGCTCACTGCTACGAGATGAAGTCAAGAACCTGAATAAGATAATAACAATTCCGAACTATCAGCCCGTGCTGGACTTGCGCTTTGCATCAGCTCTCACTCATGTTAGAAGCGGATAGAAAGGAGATTGAGAATGAACTACTACATCAGCGTCATCTAATACTAAACAATAAAGGTATCCCTCAAGCCTTAGTAATGGCGAGTTGTACAATAACGCGATCGATCCTTCATGAGATATTTCTTGATAAGGAGCTATGCTTTGGCCAAGTGCATCTTTCACACCCGATTCCAGTTATCACATGAGTTATTGGCCCACCCATCACAACGACTTCTCCTACCTCACCTCCACTCCTTGAGTTTAAGCGAAGAAGTCCATCCTCTGAATCAGAATCCCTTTTTCCCACCATTTAAGGAGGAATCGGTCACTGACTTTGCTGAAAGGCGCACCTCAAATGAGTTCGAGTGGGTGATATCAAGCTCTTACCCTTACCCTTAACGTTACAGAAATAAAGCAGGGAAGAATGACCTCCTCAAACTCCATTTCCACCTTTACTCATGTGTGGCACTTGATTGCGATTTGGATTTACAGTGACTGGTGAAAAAACGTAAGGAGGAGGAGGGAGAGATAGATGTATAGCGTCAATTTTTATTCTGTCATAAGAGCTCAATCTGTAAGCGGACACACCGACTGGATGAAATAGTTTAGTTGATCTTGAGCATCCACAAATGACTGGAACGTGGGCGTCGTAGGAGGCGCCAACACATACACCACCTACTGTAGACCAGTCTGTTACCGTTGCCACGGAAGACCGATTTCGGATTGATTAGCGGTGGGTGCATTTATAATTTTTTAAAGCTCTATATAGAGTCGTGATAGAAAATGTAAGTTGGTGGTCATGTAACAAGAACCCCCTCTTCCCTTCCTTCCCCCGCCATCAGCCCAACTGCAGTTTTGGACGGAGAAATGAGCGAAGTTAGAGTGTGTCTATCAGATTAAACACAATGCAGACACAGCTATGGTGGTGAAGGGAGCGATTGAGATGGTGGGAGGGAGACGAGTTACCCCCCCCCCCCCATCAAGGGTGGTTGTGCGGTGGGTGACTGTTGAGCCCTCTCAAGGGGAAGGGGAGCTGGGGAGAACATGAAAAACTTTTAGAATCGGGCAAAAGACGGTCTACCTCACCGAACCCGTACAAATTCTGAGGCAAAATATGCGCGAAGACGGAGAAAAGGTTAGGACAATTCCACTCTTGGTCCTGAGGTGGATTTAAAACCTTTAATTTGAAATGCTTTTCTTGCAGGAAGAGTTAGCGCGAAGCTCGTTTTGTAAGAAACTCCGGGTTCATTACACAAGGTGGTTGGAAAATCGAATTTTGACCCTTCGGAGTCTTTGCATTAACACTGAAAACAATTCAGCATTCGACGTTTATCAATCCACGAGAGGAATGCGCCACGAATCCTATTTCCATACAAAACCGTGGTGGCATTTTGCATACGGCTTTAGCTATACAGTGACTTGTGGAGGGCAGCCGATAAACAAGCCAGCGTCTCCATCCACTCATACAAGTCTGGTACCAAGTAACCCTCCCCGTAGAATGAAAGCCTTGGTCAGCCTATACAGTGGAAAACTTAGGACTTGGTCCCCGAACCGCGGTAAGCAGCTCCATTTGCCACTACACCGCTTCCGCCCGCACATTGTGAAAAATGCCTGACCTCAATAAAAACTCACCATGTACCCGCCGTGTGGTTATAGAAGACCTTATGTAAGTGTGTCGCGGAACTTTGCTCGTGTTTCCCGATAAAACTCGGATTTCACTTGGTTTCCTGTAACAGATAAACACTTACGATCTGCCGTCTCTATTCCACAGCAGAATTTTTCTCAGTTAGGAACCCTTATTCATTAAGTACTACAATGTTAGCTCAGAAGTTTATAAGAGAGCTGCTCTACTCCCACCCTAATAAGTTAGATTTCCAATAAAAAAAAGTGTAGCCAGCGACTTCTCCCCGGCCAATATAGGGGCTTGGCATAACAATAAATAGACAGTCGTTAGCCTAGAGGTCTCTGAAAGAAGACCAGCGTTCTCTCTTTATAGTGGCGTCGTGGTCAATGATTACGTGCAACGGTGAAACTCCAGTTCGGGGGGGCCACTCCATTGCTATCTTATCCGTAGTACTAGAGAGCAGTTCTTTGGGCTATCGAACACTACGGATAAGATAATAAGTGAACGACTCATTTCGAGCGTACTTTTGATAAGGACCGGTGGATGTCCTACATTCCACACTACCTGCCCACATCCCATCCACTTTTCTGCACAGGTGATCCACCCTGGAGCTCCTGCACCCTTAGCCCTTTGCGGAGGTGTCCTTTCTCCTGGTCCAGGACCGTTCCCTTGGGTCATGGCAGGCGGAAATGTGAAAACGTTTCAGGGTTTCTCACCCATTACACCAATATTTATCAGAAGTCTACTTTAAATGAGTCGATTACGTGTCGTGAGCCCTCTAATCCTTGAGTATTGGAGAAAAAATGGAGTGCCCCCCCCCGAACTGGAGTTTCACCCGCTGCAACAATAAGCTACACCTAGTACTCGAGACTTCGTGCTTTTTTGGCCGAGCGCGCATCACGTGGCTCGCTCGCGCGTGACGCGCTTGTGCAGCAGAGCTGTACTTGATGGCACATGTAAGTTGGATAGGTGTGTGGTATTGAGTCCGAAAATGAAAGCCATTGTGGTGATTGGTTCACCAGCAGTAAAAGAAAACAAAAACCGCCATAAAGCTTTTGAAGTAAACTGCGAGTTGCTCAAAGAGGTGGGGGTTGCACCTCTACAGTGGGTTCCATCTATTCACTTACCGTACTTCACTATATTATAGCTTGCCATATCAAAAAAGGAAAGCTAGCCAGTGAGGATTCCTTCGGAGGCGAACGCGAACCACGCCCGCATGCGCGATCTGACATTAGAGGTTCTTTTCATTTTTCTTATTATTAATCAGGAAAGTCGACCACAACTAGACTTACTCTCAATCGCAAAAAGACGACAGAACAATTTGATCGCGGTATCAAGCTATTAGGCGTTTCAGAAAGTTCTGTCGTTTTCCGACCCCGAATTTTAAATGCATGTATCTCGGCATAAAGTAAACCTTTCAAGCTGATTAAAAAACCATTCGAATGCGCGAACCTTTCTCTATAAGGAACCATTCTACTGGGAACGCTTGTTCAGAATGCTGGAGCTGTTGAGGCGATGAACTGAGGGAAGGTCGATTTGGCATCATGTTGGGTTTTGATGCATTTCTCTTCAAGGAAGCTATCGAGATCGTCAGAAATGTGACAGTAGATAGATCAAAGGTCTACTAAGTAAGATGTTCGCAGAATCACTCTGAAGTTCAGCTGGTCCAACTTGTGAAGGGTTGGCGGTGCGATGTACGTTCAGGACACCTTTCAGAGATGTGTCCACCCCCTTTATAATGAGGTAACGTCCGATATCTGACTGACCACCTATTATCATACCCAAGGCTCTCGCTTTCGTTACAATAACTTTTTCGAACTACTGCATATGAGCACATTTATTGCGAATCTAGGCCAAGTGCTAATATTTTGAACTGTTCCCGCTACTTTCAGGTCTATTCAAAGCTAGAAAAAGAAAGTCATGCCAACTTGCTCATCGAGTATACCGCATTCAGAGCTTTGAAAAAGCTATGAGAAAATGTTTAGGACAAAGCTAAGCTAAGCATTGAGATAGAGCAGGAAAAGCTCTTCAAAACGGCATCATACCGATTGCAGCTTTCCTGGGTTTCAAGGAAAATAAGAGCATCCAAAAGTGGAGTGTCAAAAAACGACAGAACTTTTTGAAACGCCTGATAGAAACCAACTAAGAAGTCGTTTGAATATGTCAAGCGGATAGCCGCTATCATTCCAGCAAAATCACGATTTAACTGATGACACATTTCATGGGGAACTCATACAAATGATAAGAACAATGATGCTGTTAGCAATACACTAATGGGGGAGCATAGTCGGCGAAGGCGGAGCTCAGGGAGGAATGGCAGCCCCAGGGCCACGAAAAGGCCACATCTCGCTTCCTTAGGCCCGTACTACTGCTGTTACTGGTGCATGTATAATACTTCCATGCTTGTACACTCACTTTATCGTAATCTCTAGCTTGAAAGATGAGTGTTTAACGCTGACCTATCCTTCAAGAGCCATATACGGATCAACTCAAAATCGTCATAGCATTCGAATGTGTTTTGAGAAAGGGGAACGACCTAGGTAAGGAAGTCGATGTACAAGTCAGTGTATTCATACTGTAAAACGAGCCTGGCGAGAAAATGAAGGAATGCTTGGAGAATCTGCCCTAGGCAGAATTAGATCCATTTTTAATTTCTGCTGGTTTAGTAAGTGAATTATCAAATGGTATCACTTTATAAGCAGGATTGTCGAGACCGCCCCTGGTTTCATAGTAAAGAAAATTCCAAACTAGTCGAGAAAAACGCACCTATCCGCTCGAAAAAGTATTCCAGTAGTTCATAATTCCAGCAGATGAATGCGTTGAGGTCAACAGGAAGTACCTGAAACGGAAGGTAAAGTTTGATTTACGGAACATCCTTATTAAGAACAAAATTGGCGACGAATAATGTACGTGGCCAACAGGACGACTTGCGCTGCCTACTCCATGTAATAAAAGTGATTTGATTTTTTAGACTCCTAAACGACTTTTGCACCACTTGGCCCCAAAGGGCTGAGAGACACAGTCAGCCGCTAGATATCATGATTTCCAATCCATGGACCGTAGGCCAGATAGTTGCGCTTCTTGTCAGTGACCTATTCCCAGCTTCCACTCTCGGTTTCGTATTAACACAATTGAAAACAAAAAATGTGAAGAATAGAATGCCTTATAAGAATTGCTCACATTGTTTGTTTCTATGGTGTAGATGGTTCGCTTGTCTCCGAACCACCTCGTCGAGAAATCCCAACCAGACTCAGCCGCACTTGCGACGTCCTGAAATCACCAAATCGACCATTGAGTTTGTGCTGAGGCAAACCGCCGCGCAGCTGGGATCCTCCGTAAATTTCCTCGGCGGACAGTATTAGAATGAATTTGCTTCATTTGATGACGCTCTCCTTTTTTAGATGGACTACATCATTAGTTAGTATAAGTTCTGATAAAATATTTCACAAATCGTTTTCGAATTAGTACTCATAGCTCAAAACTACAACATTCATTCTGTACACGCCGGTTCAAAAAGGCGCAGCTATGCAAAACTGACAAGGAAGGTCGTTCAGGGTGTGCTTGCTTTTTCAAAACGGTCTTTTGCATGATATAGGGGCACATGCGGGAACCACACAAAACCATGGTTAATTTTTCCTGAACGGCCCTGAATACCAGAAAAGGGGGTCCCTAGTCACACCTTTTTCACCAGTTTTTCAATCAAAGTCTATTTGTAAGGGTTACTGACGGTCCTAATCATGAATATGGTACTAATTATTCATGCTAACTCCATTTTGCGCGAATTTTGAAACGTCAACTCGAAATGCAAAAATTTGTCACCACGAGGAATCGAACTAGGGACCCCTTTTCTGGTATTCAGAGGGCCGTTCAGGAAAAATGAACCATGCTTCTGTGGTCCCCATATGTGCCCCAATGTCATGCAAGAAACCATTTTGAAAAAGCTTGGCACACCCTGAACGACCTCCCTTGTGAGATAGCTGCTGCTTTAATCACCTGCCAGAACCGAGTCTTGTCTGGAACACTTTGTGCCTTTTGGATATCCACGAGATAGGATTCAGGTCGCGGCATGTTGCTCTTCGAACTGTATCGAAAGACTGTGTGGAGGACACCGTTGATGGTAACATTCACCTGAAATAGAGAAATATTATTGAGTGCGAGAATGCTCTGATAGCAATGCTTCACAAAAACAATTGGCCCGCCAATCACTCTAGAAGTCAGCACTCAAATTTCACTTCTCTGAGCAGAAGTTAGATGCGTGGCATCTCGCTGAGGAGAGATGGAACAATGTGAAATGCTTCATCCTTCCTTTCAGGTTTCGACAGCGATTCTATAAAAACTGCGAAAAGCAAGATTTTTCTGCACTAGATTACCTGAATCAAAGTCCCCTATTTTCAACTCACAAGGGAGGTCGTTCAGGGCGTGCCAAGCTTTTTCAAAACGGTCTTTTGCATGATATAGGGGCACATGCGGGAACCACAGAACCATGTTTTTCCTGAACGGCCCTCTGAATACCAGAAAAGGGGTCCCTAGTTCGATTCCTCGTGGTGACAAATTTTTGCATTTCGAGTTGACGTTCAAAATTCGCGCAAAATGGAGTTTGAATATTTAGTACCATTTTTATAACTAAGACCGTCAACAGGCGATGGAACAGGCAAGCGCGCCTAATCCTGGAGCGTGCCTTTAACAGGGAAGGTCTAACCATGACCGAAGCAGGGTGAAAATCGTGTCGAGGAAATAACCGCCTCTTTACGACCCCCCTCCAAAACATGGACTCTGATACGACCCCTTTTTGTCCTCTGCACATCCGGTTTCATATCAAAAAATGCTAGTTTCAGATGTGCGAGAGGGACGCAGCGCCGCTGCCACGCAAATGCGGCTTGATCCAAATGCTAGATTCAATTCTGCTCAGATTAGGTTCTCCCTCTTTCCTTTAAAGACATTTAACCTTTATCACATTGGCCG